>JANHFX010008587.1:0-20145 GCA_027560015.1 Chloroceryle amazona
TTGGTTTTTAACTACTTGCAGATTTGTGACGACCCCTTTCTGCTTCCGCCCTAGGCTGTGCGATGGCCCTGCTCTGCCTGCTGGCCCGGGGGCTGGCCCGGTGGGGCTGCGGACAGGCCCTGCACCGGGCGGCTTCCGCCTCGGCGCCGGCAGCTCCAGGTGAGGAAGACGCCTTCGTCTCATCCCCACCGTCTGCTCTGGGTTTTGGACGGGGTTTTCTCTCAGGGACCCAGGTCCCCGTAGTCTGCACAGGCGCTGAAAGGCACCCTCGTGAGAAATTGTTTTCTCTCGATCACTTCTTTAAGTGTCTTTTTATAAATCGTGTTTTATTTGGCTTCTGGTATCTCACCGTGATTTAAAATATATAAAACCCGGTTTTATTTTATTTTTTTATTTCTTCCCTGAGTTTTTACTTTGCTTTTTGACCCTCTTTCTTCTTTAGCAGCCACTCTGTACCCAAAATGGGTAGTTAAATACCTGATGTAATAGTTGGAAAACACACCTCCCTGCCCTTTAAGTTTTTAATTGTAAAGGCTGTGATGAAGGTGGCAAGAGAGATTAGATCATATCACTAAATATATGTCTAAGTAGTAGCATCCTTCACATTTTTCTTGCAGGCCAAATCTCTAAGCACGTTCTGTAAAGAGATTGTGTAATTTTATAGCAAAGTTATGATGGGGTTTGTGGAAAGGCTCCTACAGTCACGATTCAGGCCTTTTATCAGTAGTTGCAGATAGGAAGCTGTTCAGTTTACACCCCCCTGCTGAGTGGCAGTAGGTTTCAGTCTTGTCAAGTGCTCTTTCTGGTGCATCTTCTAGATTCAAATGTGGCTTTGTCGGCATGCCTTAGCACTGATCTGCAGCTTTCCCTTCTTTTGCCCCTAAAATTTGCAGCGCAACAGCGTGCAGCAAGACTGTGTTCACTTTTCAGTATGGAAGTTTGAGACCTAGAAATGATTCCTTCTAAAACCTTAGTTAAAATACTTTCATGTAATCTTTATGTCCCTAATGCCTTAGAGTAGTCATATTTGGGATATATGGAGCAATTTCTTTGTATATGTCTAAATTACATTGATATGGAGGCCCAACTCTAGCTGTTTTATTTTGCTTGTCTGCAAAAGCCACAAAATTGCTTGTTTATTTATTTAATTGCTTATTTATTTTTATTCCAGACTTCAATAGCTTTGTCCCTCGGACCAACACTTGTGGAGAGCTGCGTTCTGCTCACGTGGGCCAAGAGGTCACACTGTATGGGTGGATTCAATATCAAAGGTAACTGCAAAGCAAGGTGAAAATGGAGATGCTTATTTACCAGATCCAATGTATCCTCTAGGCCTGGTTTCAAACACTTTTCTAATGCTTCAGGTTATCTTTTCATATCTTACAGTAGACACCTTTGGGTAACACAATTGAGAACTGTGCTGGATCAGTGTTTACAGTTTCAGAGTTTCATACAAATGTTAATTGATCCTCATTACAACTCTGTAAAGTGGTTAAATGCTGTCCTCATTGTTTTAGGAAAGAAAACAAGTAGTAGCATATTTACAGCAATTCAAGCAGCTGTGAGAAAATAATTTGTCTTTTCAACTACAGCATCTAATGATGCCATTCTAAAGTAAGGTGCTGAGCATCTCCTCTTTGAACAGTCATGGGCTGTGTTCCAGGAAACTCTGTTAGGATTATTTTAATTCAATTGTTGCATTCTTGTTTGTAAAGACAGACAGAGTGTGTTCCACTTGACAGCTTTGTGATGGATTAAATACAATGGTAGCTACTGCAGCTGAAGATGTCAGGTTTCACGATTCTGGCTCTAGGAGTATGGGTTGTTTGTGTAAAACTTTGCATAGAACCAATGCTCTCCTCCTTGTTTTGTGGTTGGACTTTTTTTTTTTTGTACCCACGTGAACTTTAGTTTTATTGTTCATATAAATGTGTTTATCTGAATGGTGTTTCCCAGCAGGAAATTGCATGTGTTCAGAATCCCTGTTCTATATGAATTAGAGTTCGAATTAAAATGCTGCTCCTCCTGTCTATTTGCACATTCTCTGTGGCTGTGCAAAATCTGACACAAATTGTTCACATCAATTTCAGATCTGGGAAAGCATCTGTACATAGATCACTTGGAAGTGCTTTGAGATTAGTCATAAAGTAACAGCAAGTGACTAGTTGCCATGTGATTTGGCTTAAAAAGCAGAAGACTACTGAAAAAAAAAAAGAATTATTGAGGAAAAAACCCAACATGTTTTCCTTTCTGTGTTTTTCATGGATCAGGCAAGGCCTGTTCCTGATTTTGAGAGATTTCCAGGGACTGACCCAGATCATCATTCCACAGGATGAGGTAAGTGCAACCAAAATATGAATCTCTATAATTGTTATTTTTTTCTTTAGTAGCTTGCGTTCAGCAGACATGGAGAGTTGAACCAAAGTACTTTGTCAGACTGAGTGCTCTGCCTCAAAAGCAGATTTAAGTGTTATGTGAGCCCTGATCTGATACTGCCACAGAAACGTGAATGCTGTTTCCTCTGGCTTATAAGGAGTGATTCCAGATTCAAATGGACTGTTAAAAAATGAGGTCCTTGAGCATGATGCATTTGTCCTGTTTGAATTCCTGTGAGGCTTTCTCATCTTCTTGCAGGCGCATTCCCACGTGAAGAAGCTCTTGTCTAATGCCCCAGTGGAATCTGTTGTGCGAGTGACTGGAATTGTGTCCCCTCGGCCCCAAGGGCAAGAGAATCCGGTGAGGATGTTGAGATCTGTCGGGTTTTATTCCTTGTGGAAAAGAACACTGGATGGTAGGATTATGGTGGGTTTTGTGTCCTAGCTTTGCCACAGCTTCTGGGTATGTGACAGCCTAGCCTAACATAACATGAAGTGAAATAACTGCTATGATATGTAACTTAGGAGAACCTCAAAGCACATTAGATACCCACAAATTAAATTGTATTCCAGCCCTTTGAAAGGATAATGATGAGCTTTTTCAGGCTTTCAAAGGGTGGTTGAGATAATTTGTTTTTTTCTTGAAAATAAGTGTTGTCAGCAGAAGTTTCACAGCATGTGATAACCTATTTCTCACTCAGAATACTAATTTTGCTGTTCTCATTGTATAGGAAACAGAGATTGAATAATTTATTTTTTTTTTTTAACATTATGCATTCCTCAGCTCTCATTGTAAGCAGCAGTGAAATACTCTGTCAGGATTGTACATATCCCATTACTGACAGGCCTAAAAAGAGAGCCCGGTTTCATGACCATAATTTTATTTTATTTTCTCTCACTACTTACAGATGTCCATAAAGAGTGCAGGCTTCAAGTCATGCTTCTATTTCTTTTTAATTGTTTATCATTTTCTTGGAAGGTTTTATATACTTTCTCCTGGTAAATAGGAAGAGTTCTGTAGGATCAAGTGAACTTTGATGTGGTCCAGTGCTGAGCAGGGGGTAGCTGTCTGTCCTCCCTCAGGATCTAAGAAAAAGACGACTAGTTCTGAGAACTGGTGTTCAGAACTGGAAGTTCTGAGAAGTTCCTCACGAGTTGCTTTTTCTGACTTGTATTAAGGGCTGATGGTGATGATGCTAATGCATGCCAAAACTTACACTGTGTTGTTTTACTGAAGCTAGTGGAGCCAGTATTTTGTCCAAATGCATGTGCCCTAGAAGGATCTGTGCCTGACTGTTCCTCTGTGCTCAGCATGTCCTTTAAGGAGAAGGCAAAGTAATCATGTTTCTTGTAGAGGGCAGTATGCTATTGGAAAAGAACAAGCCATCTCTGCTGAGGTGACTTGTGTTTTTCTGCACAGAAGGGAAATCTAGGAGAAATCTGCTCTTGAGTGAAGTTCTCAAAGTTATACTGTGTTAGAAGGCAGGGAGGATAATCGCGTGGGGTTTTTTTCCTCTTTGACCATCTGTGAAATACATTTGTCTAGTTGTTTTCCTTAAGTTTTGAGTCTAATTTTTTTTTCTTGCCTTTTTGCTCCAGAAAATGCCAACAGGGGATATTGAAGTGAAGGCAGAGACTGCAGACATCCTAAACGCCTGCAAGAAGCTACCTTTTGAAATCAAGAATTTTATCAAGGTGTCTCTGTTTAGTTTTTTGATTGTTTTGTTTTTCTTTGTGTTGCTTGTTTTTACACCAAAGTGGTGGCTTTTCAATACGATGGCAATTTGTCCAGGGCGATGGCAAAGCATGAGAGCTTCATCTAGCTCTTCCAGCTCTGCTTTGGAGGAAGAATGATATTTAAAACAGGGGTGCTGCTTCTTTGCTGGGAGGATGTATTTCTAATTGCAGTTAAGCAGAAAAAAAGGCTTGAATGATTCCAGTGCGCAGGGTTTTTTCAATTATCGTTGTAAGAACAGATGGTAAAGGGAAGAGTGAAAGAATCAGGCTATGCAAGCTTTTGTGATCATATGAGCAAGAACCTGCCAATGCACTGATATGTTTACAGAGGTTTTTCTCCCTCTAAGTCTTAGAAGAGGCTAGTGTTAGTGCAGGCCCCATGGTGTAGGAGTGACATTGCCGTTAATTGAAGATACTCTCTGTGCCATTGACTGATACGCAGGTGTTGGAATTGGGAGAAGTGGGTCCCCTACCTTCGGTGTTGTGGGTCCTGGAGAATTCCACGCGACTTTAGTTTTCCTGTCTGTAATAAAGATGTATCAATACTTAGTTGTTCCTTTAGATCTATGTATGGTCTTCAGAAATCCTTCTTGTGACTTTTAAGCAGAAGTCTGTTGCAGTGGACTGAGAATAAGGAGGGCTGAAATCCTAAGCTGTATTGAGGCAGCTCTTATCACAGTAAATATCTGTTCCATTCTTGTTCTTTGGTTTATTTTTTTAATAATTTTCATGCATGGAAAAACTGTCAGTCGCTGATGGTTGTGGGTAACAGGTGGGTTGGGGCAATAGAGCTGCATCCTTTTTTTTAGCTTCCCCCTCTGATTCTGTGGCTTTAAGAGGAGCTTCTTTGGATGTGCAATTTGGATTTTGTCTCTTAATCTTAATTATCTCTATCTCCAGAAATCAGAGGCCTTACGGATGCAGTATCGCTACTTGGACTTGCGTAGCTTCCAGCTGCAGTATAACCTGCGGCTGAGATCGCAGGTAGTGATGAGGATGCGGGAATATCTGTGCAACCTCCATGGTAAGAAGAGAGCTTGAAGAATGCCCTGCACAGCAAGCAATATTTTATCCTTCCATTTTTCTGTTTCCTAGTGTTGGGAGAGGTTTGCAATCAGCTTGCTACTCTGGTAGCTACTACTGGTCCCACTTAGTAAGGATCTTTAGAGGGATGGTGTTTGAACAAATGATGTTGAAATCTCTTAGCAGGCTACAAATTTATTATTCCAAATGTGCTATATCCAGTGAGAAAATGCCTTTTGTAGGTAGTCTCTTTCTTTTGGTCACCCAACTTGAGATGTGTCAAAGGGTTGAATCTTTTTTTTTTTTTAATAGGTCTATTGCTTACCTTAAAATCAGGAAGTCCTTTTTGAAAGAACTAAGTCTAACTCAAAATGGATAGAGAATTAACCATTTTTCAGCATGTATGGAGTCCTCTGTCATCAACAGTTCTGGGAGGACATCACATTAGCTTAGAACCTAAAGGCTCTACATGTCTCATTACACAAGTTATTCTTAGAGCTGCAAAATCTGTAGTGGTTCCTTTTCGGGGGGGAGAGGCTGCATGGTTTGCTAGATTACCTGTTTTGCTGGATAACCCTACTCTAGCCTACTCTGTGTCTTATTAGTTCTCCTTGCTTTCAGCGTATTTTGTGCCTGAAGCATGTGTTTGTTCCTCAGGGTTTGTGGATGTAGAAACTCCAACACTCTTTAAGAGAACCCCAGGGGTATGTATTCTGCTAGTAATGCATTTCAGCCTCCTGCAGTTGCATAGCCATTTTATGTTGACTTACTGTCACTTGCTACTTTGCCTTCATTGCTGTTCCTTCACCAAGTAACAGCTTGTGTGCAAATTTCTGATATGACATATAGATCGATATAAAAGTAGAGGGAGTGAAAAGGGAGAGGTGACATCTCAGGTCTTAATTTTGAATCTTCAAATGAATAAAGCTTCTGTCTTAAAGAGCATGTGTGAATGCAAGTCCCATCCTGTGACAGTCAGGTTATAAATCCCCAAAACTTCCACTAAGTACTGTTTCCTCAGCATTTACCTCTTAATTGGTAGATTACTGCAGTGACACTATTCAAGTAATTTTAATTTCTGACTTTATATTCCCTTATTTAATTTCAAAAATAATCCCCGACAAGAGCTGTACCTCAGGAATCGCTGATGCAGCTAAACCATAGCACCCTGGATTTAAACCTGTGTCTTGAAAGCTGTACTGTTATGCATTAGTCTTTCTGAGTAGAAGGTGGAGAATCCCCCTTTGGGATATTTTCAACCAAGTTGGTTAGCTTTTTTTAATATTTTATTTTTTTAAGTGTAACGTACAACCAACCATTTCCTCAAGTGGGACTTCATAATGGGGAAGACAAGTCCTTTCCTCTCTCACTTCTGTCTGTGCTCTGTCAGGAATTGAGGCCATTTATTTGCTGAACTGTGTAAGTTTGTTTTCTCTTCTTTGATGCCAGGGAGCAAAAGAATTCCTTGTGCCCTCAAGGGAAGCGGGCAAGTTCTACTCTCTGCCACAGAGTCCTCAGCAGTTCAAGCAGCTCCTCATGGTTGGAGGCCTGGACAGGTAAGGGTTTCTTGGACTGCATGTCTTCTCTGCATGTCCCATCAGGGTGTGCTTACTTTGATCTGTGAAGTTTTAGACACTTCCCCAAAAACTTACACCCAATAGGTTTGTGTTTTGAAGAAGGATCTTTAAATGCTTAGGACTTCTCAGGTAGGCCAAACCCTTTGCCCCACCCAGCAATAGTGCTTCCCAGTAAGAGGAAATGTTTGAAGGTTGGAATCTTCACTGTTGTTTTAAATGGAAACATGATCTTAAGCACAGTCTGCTCAAAGGGTAGAATATCTAGTGTGTGATAAAAGCCTCTTCCAGAGTAACCTATAGAACTAATCGAGATGAGGCTGGGCACCTGAGTGGGCCAGAGATGAGGAATTCAGGTTCTCAGAGGGCATAAGTACAAAGCTTTTAATTGGGCTTGTTTCTCCAAATAAATCAAAGTAGAGGAAGACGATTGTTAACAAAGTGAACTGCAGGTCGAGTCTTGACCATGAATTTATTTTGAACAGCCCGTAGTAGAGTCCAGGTTTGGAGCAGAGGGTGGGAAAAGGGGTTGTGTATGTCCCCGTTGGGACGCAGCTCACCTGGTAGCTTCCACATTGCTCTGGAGGTATGGTTGGAGGTGGATACAGCTGATGGTCATTGCTTTCATTCAGATGTCATGCTTTTAAGGGGATGGCAACAACCAGGGCTGTGATCACCTGCTGCAAAGGGAACAGACTTTTTTTTTTCTTATTGTCAGTTCTATAGCCACAAATTAATTTAGGGTACTAAATTAGGTGCTGCCTAAGTAAAAGTACTATTGCAGGTACTTCCAGGTTGCTCGCTGCTACCGAGATGAAGGTTCACGGCCTGACAGGCAGCCAGAATTCACTCAGGTAATCATTTCATGCTGCCTCCTATGCTGCTGCTCTTCCTCCTTCTCACCCTAAACAACTTGTAGCTGTTTTCCTTTCCGAAGGCCCAGTTTCTGCTAGCTCTTGTACTCCTTTGGGGGTGCAGTGGGGTTTGCAGCCTTTTGAGGGATGTGCACAGTGTGGTTATTGTCCTTGACTGAACTGTGTACGGTCCCAGGTGCCATAGCTATGGGAACTGTGTTGCACCAGTGATTGTGCTGGATGATGCAATCCCCTCCCATCCTGCTGGGTCATGCAGCCCATACCTCAGCCTTGAGCTCCCAGCCAGAGTTAGCCTCGTTCATTCAAGGTTTCTCCCTCTGTCCTTGTCATCGTTACCTCATTCAATTCTCTGAGGAGATTGTTGCCTGAGTCATGAGGCTGTAGAGAGATCTTAAGTGTGTTGTCAGGCTAACGCAATCATACTATGATTTCATGCAGCATATTGTTTCTTGTTATTCTGGCTTTATAATCAAGAGCTTCTGCAAGTAGCAGTGCAAATGCAAAACCTGTGGCTAAAGTAGAATCTTCCCCCTTGTTGTCTGTTTTAAGATAGATATAGAGATGTCATTTGTAGATCAAGCTGGGATCCAGAGACTGATTGAGGGCCTCCTGCAATATTCCTGGCCTGAGGAAAAAGGCTCCATTACAACTCCTTTCCCTTCCATAACATATGAGGAGGCACTGGCTGACTATGGGACTGATAAACCAGACACTCGCTTTGGGATGAAGGTGGGGGTTTGACTGTTGCAGCTTTTCCTTTCTCTTCATGTTTTAGTAATATTTGGATCATGTAATGTGATTGGCTGGGTAATGCTGTAACTTACCCAAGGTTTCTGTCCCATCACTGCCGCCTTGTGCAGGTAACCACTTCTTGGAGAAGACTGGGTTTGATTAGTTAACTGTGGAAAATTAATGTTTTAAGAAAATTTTATTTTAAAGACAATGTGGTGTTAGGAAGTAATGCATCTTGACAGTCTTGGGAACAGAAGCCCATAAACTTCCCCAGATACTCTAAGTACTTTTGCTTGCTGCACTCCAAAGCATGCTCATGGAGTGAGCTGTCTCAGGGAATGGTGTTGAAGGTGTTAAGACACAGATGCAGGATATTTTGCTTTATGTTCCTACCACCATTGCTTGTAGTGCTTATTCCCATGCTCTCTCCTTTCCCAGATAGTGGATATCAGTGATTTTTTACGAAGGTCAAACATTCAGTTTGTGCAGAGTGCCCTCAGTTACCCACATGGCACTGTCAAAGCCATTTGTATCCCTCAGGGAGTGGTAAGTGCTGCTGTTACATGCTGCTTATGGTTTATGTGAAATAAATAAAACTCCCATTTGAATTCCCTTGTTGGTATGGAAATGTTGCTTGCTGTAACTGGGGGAGTGTTGTCCTTCAGGGAACTTGGGATTGGTTTTAATTGATGTCAGGTTGGGCTGAGTGGTGTTAGAATGGAGACAATCAAGTGACAGGAAGAACATATTGTCCTCAGGCAGTGGCTCAGAAGTGAGCTGCAGGATTGCTTGCGTGTAGGAAAGCCTCTGGGGTCTTCAGCTTGTTTTTGTCCAGGATGGCTTCTGATGTGCTTCTCAGTAATAAATTGTGCCCTGTGGCAAGAGATAGAAATAGAGGCAGGTATGGCACAGCTCTGTTCTGGGCTAGTGAAGGAAGGGTCAGGTGGTTACATGCCCTATTTGTGGGCACAACCCATAATGAGAATGTCACGGACCAAATTCAAGGCTCACAATAGATGTAGAAGCTTGTTTGACACAGCCATGTATTTTGGCGGGAGGCAGATTTTATGCTGGCTTCGGGCATCTTTGTAACTTGGGGAGTATGGGAAAAGCATCCCTTAAACACTGGAGAATATTTGGAGAATAGGACTTTCCGACCGTGGTTTCTCTTGGGATTCCTTTAATTTGGGGACAATGTGCAAGTTACTGTCTTACCACGAGAGGGCACTAAGGAGGGAGTTTGAGCAAAACGAGCCGAATCTTGAGCCCCCCTAAACATCGGAGTAGCCGAAAGCAATCAAGGTCTCGAAGCAGGTCCTCATTTACCGCATTTCTTTGCATGTGAGAGTCAGCCCAGATGGTTTCCCTCTGTTCCTCTAAATTGAGGAGGATGCCTTACCTTTGAACAGCATGGTGTGGTGTGACTGCTGGCCAGCTACATCTGACTTGTGATTAGAGAGGAAAGACTGCAGCCAGATGTAGAGCCTAGATGTGCCCCTTCCTGTAAGGAGCCCTTGGAGAAGATACCTAGCTGCTGCCTAGTGCTGTGGGCCCCATCCTGTTCCACAGCCCTCATTTAGAACTTGCACTAGAAATAAAAGCTGTTCAGGTTTGGAGACAGCTCAGTCAGTCATTTCAACCCTGGTCAGGCTTCCCATAGATTTTGCTGATGCTTAATTTGTTGTCTTTTTCTCTTTCCCCAGAGATATCTTAAAAATAAAGATTTGGAGGCATTAAAGGAGTCTGCAAAATCCCAGTTGGACCAGGTGAGACAAACACTGCTGAGGTATTGAACGCAGTGCCTGACAAAGTTTGTATAAAGGCACTTGCAGGCAGAATAAGGTAGAAGAGCAGTTTTTAATAGCTGAGAGTCAGTGCCTGAGTGTGTGATGCTTCAAGACAAGAGAGGGCAGCACTGGTCTGAACATATTCCTATCTGTCTTCAGGAAATTGTGGAAATCATATGCAGCCCTGATGGAAGCTTAAAGTCTCCACTTACGAAGTTTCTTGGTGAGAAGCAGCAGTCGGAGCTTATCCAAGCGCTGAACGTGCAGGTGGATGATGTGGTACTGCTGGCAGCTGGTGAACACAAGCAAGTGGTAGGGAGCATTTCTTGTGTGGCTGTGTGAGTTGAATGTTTCTGATGATGGCTTTGATGTTATTTGACCTTAGTCTAATTCTTCCTATTATTAAAATAGGTCATCATCTAGTTCTATGTTTCTCTGAAGCTATAGCAACAGCAGACAATGCAGGAAACGTACCTATTGCTTTTATTTCCCCCAGTCAAATTCTGGTAAGAACTCATAGCTGAAATGAAGGCTGGAATATAAAGCTGGAACAAATCAGTGTCTCCTTTTCTGTCACCATAATGTAATTTTTAAAGCGTCACACAGAGGTTGGAAAACAAGGTCAGATAGGTAATTTTGTGTCCCATAAAGTGGATGATGAGTGAGACACAGCTGCTTATTAGCAGCAGTGATAGGAGATTCTGTCCCTACTCTTCTCTGTAATCTTGCCTGAAGATGTTGCCTTCGAGTCATTGGTTTATGACAAGGTGTCATGCTTTGCCTGATAGCAAAAATGTTGTCGTGTTCTTTCTGTGCCTTCGTTTTTGTGTCTGCAAAGTGCAGATCTTACATGTGATCCCCTACTTAATCTATAGTTGTGTAGAGCTTGTGTTTCATCTAGGGAAGTTCTGTGAAGGTGGAACAGTTAGAAGAAAATGGACATCTTTCGGGACACAAGATAAAAGTGTTTAAGACAACAGTTCATTACAACAGATGCTGTCTGTGATACTGCCTTTATGAAATGCTCTTTCCCTGTGTTTGAGTGACTTCCCCAACAGTAAAACAATCCCCTCATTCTCTGCCTTCTCTTTTGCAGTGCTCTGCATTGGGAAGCCTACGGTTGGAGAGTGCTGACCTTCTTGAGGCGGCTGGGTTGGTACTCCGTGATCCTACAGCTTTTCACTTTCTGTGGGTGGTGGATTTCCCCCTTTTTCTCCCAAAGGAAGAGAATCCCACTGAACTGGAATCTGCTCATCACCCCTTCACTGCCCCTCATCCTTCAGATACCAACCTCCTCTATTCTGATCCCACAAAGGTAACTAACTTCATGCCCGCCCCGCTTGCTCCTTTACAACTATGTGTCATGGAAAAGTAGGCAAGTAGCACCTGGTTTTAGTGTCAAAAGAGGCATTCTTTCCTGGAAATGACTGCATGTTTATATGCCTAGAGGGGTGGCTTCCAGATTACTCAGAGCATCAAATACCCATCTGTGCCCCTGACAAAAGGAGCCTATTTGAAACAGTTGCTTAAGGTGAGGAGTTTTATCTTCTGACCCATCCCATTTTGCTTCGGGTTTTGATCAACTTTACAAAAGGATTTGTACTGTTCCCCCATCTGTTAGTGGCAGTCCATGCCTCTGATAGCACTGGTACCCAAACTGCGAGGTACCATCGAGCGAGCCATGTTGCCGGATGTCATGGCTCCCTTCCCAGTGTCTTTGCTGCCTGTGTGCAGGTGGTTGTTAGATGCAGCCATGCCCTGGTCTCACGGAGCTGCTTGTTCACATCTTTCTGCAGGTCCGTAGCCAGCACTATGACCTTGTGCTAAATGGCAGTGAAGTTGGAGGTGGCTCCATCAGAATTCACAGTGCAGAACAACAGCGTTTTGTGCTGGAGAAAGTGCTGAAGGTAACACCTACAGAAGTCTCTAACATTCTTTTAGAGATTTAAAGGACTAATTAATTTAAATACCCATTTCAAATTCTGAAAGAAACACTCATTTGCTTCTCAGATAAAGAAAAATAACTCCTAGTCCTGAGTGATGGATGACTTCATTATAGCTTCATCTTGTGTTGCTACAAGGAAGAGCATTACTTGTGCAGTGACACTTCTTATGTAATTTTGCAGGAGGATTCTGAGGTGCTTTCTCACCTGCTTGAAGCTTTGGAGTTTGGGGCTCCACCTCACGGAGGAATTGCTTTGGGTGAGTGCTCTGTAGCTCTCCAGATAGAGGTGTCTTGTGACTTTTTTGCATATTAGATCCCAGGAACAAGCCTCACCCTTGTTAGCCAAAGCCTTGTCTCCTCCTGACAGAGATGGCTGTTCTGGTGCTGATGTTTGGCACGCCAACCTGGTAACATTGTGTGGGCTCACACAGTGCTTTCATCTCACTGGCTGCTTTGTATAAGGAAAATGGAGGTCTTGTCACTAAGTGCAGAGTCTTTCCATGTTCCTCCTCAGCATCATGGTGTGATTTAGTTCTTATACAAGAACCCAATCGAATACTGGTCGCTCTTGGGATGATCCTTATCTGCTGTTTTACAAACAGTGTATTCACTATGATTAGGTCATCTTTGTTCTCATTCCTGTGCAGCCAGAACAGGATCTGTGCGCTGCATGCCTGGAAGCCTGGGACAGCGTGGTACTCTGTTTCATGCCGTGGGTTACTGCCACAACCTTGCCATGGGCTTCAGTCTCACTTCTTCCCTTCTTCCTTCTCAGTTTTGCATGCTATTTCAGATAACATCAGACTTTTTATTTTTTTCCTAGAACCCTGTAAGTTTGTGGTATTAAAGGTGGGGGGAGGGAGAGGAGCCACCAAAGCAGACAACCCACCTGCAGGGGGAAAAAAAAAAAAAAAAATTTAGCATTTTAACCTGTGGTCTTCCAATGCAATGTGCCTCCATCCAGTCACCCAGAGGCTCTGATTCTTTTTAAATTCCTCCTAGTTGTTGTAATCCTTCAGAACTGGTTGATCAAGAGCTTTGAGCAGTGAAGCAGAACCCTGACGGTATTTCTGCCACTTAGCTGCCCTGGTTTTGTTATGCTGCCTTCACAAAGGCACTGTCTTTGTCTTGCAGTCTTTGGTGTGTTGCAGAACTTGCTGTAATATTGGAAAACTTTATTTTGCTAGGCATTTCTGCTTTTCAGGCAAGTCTGTTTCTCTGCTATTCATTGAGATTATTTTTTTTTTTCCCCTTTGTTGCCTTGCTTTTATTCTTCAAGCTTCATAACATTATCTACTCCATCTTTCTGCATCAGAGGAAGTAATGCAGGGCCATAACTCAAGTGATTCACCAATATGTTTCCTGCTTCTAGGACTTGACAGGCTGATCTCTCTCGTCGTTGATGCTCCAAGTATCCGAGATGTCATTGCTTTTCCAAAATCCTTCAGGGGACGAGACCTGATGGGCAGTGCTCCAGACTATGTAACTCCAGAAGAACTAGAGCCGTATCACATCCAGGTTTCCTGGCCTCTTGCAGAAAAAGAGGCAAAGAAAAGCTGACTTAAAGCCAGTGATGTAAACTGATGTGTTTAACCTGAGGTGGTTACTGCTTCTAAATATTAGAATTTGGTTCATAAAAGATCATTTCTTAGGGGAGGATAGGGAGCAGTACAACTCTGCTGTACTCTAGCAGTTTCAGAGTGGAATGAGAAGTAGATATGAGGGCTCCCTGACAGGAATTCACCTTTAGGTTAGTAATGGAAAGCAGAAGTAGAAAACCAAAAGAAAATAACATCATTTCAGCACAGGATATTGAGACTGTTGGCTTTGGGGTGTCCTATTGTAGGGAAGATGGGATACAGTTTTTTGTTGTTTTGTTTTTTTCCCCACTCTCCAATTTTTACATACCTTTTGTGAAGTGTTTCTTTCCTCATCTGGAGGAGATGGTGTCAGCTTCCCTGGCAGGATGGTTTGTATTCCTGATGATTATTGAATCCGTTGGCTGAGGACTCTCACGATAGTGTGCTGTGCTACCCCAGGAGCTCTGGACACTCCACAGCAAAACTTCAGCACAGCCAGCAGCTTGTCTCCAGGTCATCCAGAACTGGTCATGGGGAGCTCATACTCATTTGTGCCTTCCTTTCAAAGAGGGGGAGAGAAGCTTCTGTAGCATTTTCAATGGTTGTCCTAGTGATACTTGTCAAAAAGGTGATGATCTGTCTTTGGGGCCTGTGGTCCTGGTGCTTTTTAACAGACTTAATTCTGAAATGTGTATGTTTGTAAATAAACTTTAGCTGGCAATGTGATCTTGACTGAACTTGGCTTTGGGCTTTCTTGCAATCTGCCAGTTTTTCTTTGTGTCCTTTGATCCATCCTTCCAGGAGATTACACGAGGTCTGCAACAGCATAGCCAGCCTGCCAGTCTCTGAATTCTGTCAGATCCTGCAAACCTGCTGCTAGAGCAGTGAGTGATGGAGCAGCAAGTTCCTCAGGAGAAACTGGCTATCTCTGTCTTACACCAGCACAGCCATGGTGCAGGATGTCTTGTCTGAGCTGATACTGAACTCCAGCCTTCTCCAGGAGATCCTGTCCTGCAGATTCTAACAGATTCTGGACTGCTCAGAGAGTTATCGCTTAATTCACACTCCACATTTACATGGTGGATTTGTATTCCCAAACAGCAGTTGAACACTGGGAATTCCTTCTCTTCGCGCCCCCCCCCCCCCCCCTTTTTTTTTTTTTTTTTTTTTTTTCTCCTCTATCCTTGTATGAGCTACTCATTCTTAGGAAGTTAATTTGCTTTTGTTTTACTTTTTCCCTGAATAAAAGCTGTCATTAATGGAGTAAGGATCAGTTTTCAGAGAAATTGAGCTGAAAACTGGATCCCTGAGCAGGTCTAGGTAAGAAATTAAGTGTGTTGTTGGTTTTGCAGGGAGCACAGTCACCTTGTGAGATTTATATCACTATCTCTATTTTTTATTTGTTTTTCCCCTCCTTTTTCTCCTTCCTGTTAAATAGTAAGTGTTGGTATGGGATACAGCCACTACAAGGCTAGATATTATATTTAAACTGCCTTTTTGGAGTGTTGGATTTTATATTTAGTTTCTTTACTGGTATTAAGATTTGCATGGAATTGGCTGTTTCTAAAGCACGTGTGTCAGAGGCTTGTCTGAGGAGATGGAATCACAGAAAAGAAGTTTTTCTGGAAAGCTCTTCACTCTCCACAAACTGTTATTTATAGTAGGTGTAAACGTGTCACAGTTGTGGGATTTCTTCTTTTTACTTGTGAAATAAGGGGTACTATAGCATTTTTAAAAGTTCTTTAAATTAGGATTGTGTTCTAAAGGGTAACTGATGCTCTAAGAGGCTTAGGTAGAAATGTAACACGGCCTGGAATATGGAGGGGTTTTTTTTGAGAGCACTTGTTAAACCATGTCAGTGAGCTGTGTCTGAGGCACTTGCATCCCTCCTCATGCAAGCTGCTTTGTGTGATGTTTACCCTCTGCTGTATTAAGGGCTCAATGCAGTTATGAGTGTTTGAGACTTCCCTGACTAACTACAGTTGAAAAAATGCAAGAAAACATGTCCTCTGAGATGCTGCCATCCTGCCACAATTAGGTCTCTGGAAAAGATGTATCCCAAATTTCCGCAAGCCATCTGTGCTTGGATTTGTGAATGGAGGTGGCTTATAATAAAAGGGTGTGAATTTGTCAGTAGCTGTGTGAATTGTGCCAGAATTTATTTATTTATTTGTAGAGCAGTGTGTAGGGTTTCACCTGGGCTCGTGTAAGTCTGATTACAGAAAGTAATTTAAACAACAATCTAGTTGTCATATTAGCTGCAAATTTTGGTAGAAGCAAGAATAGACAAACATTACAAAGAAATACATGGAGATAAGAGGTGGTCATATTTCTTCAGCAAACATGAGATAGTGCTCTGCAAAGCTGCTGGCCTGTGATCCTGAAAATAGGTGTTAAAACCACTGCTTCAGTTCTGCACAGTGTCTGTTGGAAAGGCTGGTTGAAAATAAGCTACAGTGTAATCAACTGCAAGCTTTCACCAGGCCCTTGCTGCTTCTGCCCTCCTTTCCTTTTCCTGTGTGAGATACCTATGGAAAAATGTTGCTGCATCAGCTATGTTAGAAGATGTAAAGTCCTGGACTCCTCTCTGTTATAATGCTAATGTTTAATCTTTCATTAGAGGTGTGATGTTTAAGGAAAGGTTGGTGGATCTGTATTGCTGTGGGTTCAGGCTGGTTGGGTTTTTTTATTCCTTTCCTCATGCAGCACAAGTCTTCGGGTGCAAGACATACTAGCAGTGTAAATCTGCTCATCAACACAATGAGAGCCCAAAGTCCTTGAGGGTGGCTTTATACTACTCCTTTTGGTCTGAAGAATGAGGAGTAATTGTTGGTGCACACAGTCAGTGAGCATGTGTACTATATACAGGAGAATTGTCCAGCCTCAGCCTACTCTACCCAGAGCAGTTGACTTCATTGGGAAGAGAATCACCAGCTGGACCCAGCTGCTGCCTGAAGATTTGTTGTGGGTCTTTCCTGGTACAGTACAGCTTGTGAAGGTTCAGTGTGTTCCCTGGCATGGTCCTCTCAATTCCAAAGAACTTAATGACTAGCAGACATGGGCTGTGAACATTGGGTAGGGATTGTACAAGCGTGCTCTGTCAGGAGTCAGAGTTGTATCTAAGGCTCCTTTAACCCTGCCAGCTTGATGATTTTCTGCCGTTAGATCTGGACAAAATGCTAGTATAAGAGAGAGACAGTTTATTCCCCACCTATAGGGGAACTGTCTCTGTGTATGTTTCCATAGATTTGACTGGAACAAACCCTTGGTGATTATACTAACCTTTGGTAACATCAGGGATAAGTTTCTGGTGTGTTTCAGTGGGTTTTTTTCCCCTTCCAGAACAGAAATACAGCATGCTGGTCAGATTGTTAGCAGCCGAAGTGGGAGTAGTTGTTGTGGCTTTTGTTGTTTGTTTTCAGAGAAGTTTCTAATCCTATCCAGAGTATTTCAGGTTGGGCCAAGCTGGGGAAACTGTAGTGTTTGATTACAGACATCCCAGATGGCTTGGGTGAATTTGGCTGCTGCAAGGGTTTTGCACAGGAGCTGTTTTCAGAACTCAAGCTGGAGTTTAATCCCGTATTTGGCTGATGTATCTCTCTCCGGAGTTGGCTAAATTGCAGTAGAACTTCATAGCAGCTTTGTGTCATCCCATGCTGCAAGTACACAGAGGTTCAGGGTGCTGATAAATTCCCAGTTCTGTTGAAAACAGCCCGCTCCTGTACAAAAACATTATCAAGACATTTTCAAATAATGTTTTCAGCTGTTTGCAGCTGGTTTGTCCCCACTATTTTACCCCATGGGGAAAAGCGGGAAACGACTGCTCTGTGCCATCACTCTCCTGTAGCCTGAGTCTGACAGAAGGACATTTGTATATAGGTTGGTTTGTTTTTTCTGTCTTGGAGAGCATGGGGACCTCAGCTCAGACCTGGTGTAAGGACACTCAGGGTGGTGGAAGACTGAGGACGTTGCTTGGGTGTCCAAAGCTGCTCCTGGGGCTAGACGATGCTAGACCCAGGGTCACTGCATATGAGTGGGAGATGGTGCTTTGTGCATCCATGGGGCGAATCTCCAACCCCAGGAAGGTGTCACTCCACTGCTCTGTATGGCACCAGCACCTTTCCCACTGGGAGGGATGGAGCTGTGCTGATGGCCAGCATCTGGTGAACAAGGGCAGCCTCAGAAAAAGTCTGCAATGGTAAGAGCAGAAGGATGAGGAGAGATGATGCTCTCAAATTAAGGGTTTCTATTTTTCCCTCACTTACTTTAGACCTTTAGCTGCTTGCACAGTGATTTCTTTTGACCCCGCTTGCTGGGGTCTGTGTCTCATGAGGCTGCTTGGTGCTCTCTTTGTCCCAACAGCAGCAGAAAAAGCATGAGAGAACTGACAGCCACCTAAATGGCACCAGATGGAAATCCCCTGTGTAAGCTTCACATGATTTCACTTCTAAATATTTGGGCTCTTAATTTAGGCTTGTGTTCTAGTTGGTTGTTTGGGCATTTTTAAAAGCATTGTTTTATGTAATTAAAAGATGTTGATTACACGCAGTCACCAGCTGTGCCAGCCTCAATTTTACAGCAAACAGAGCTCTGTGACAGATCTGCTCAGATGGGTTGGTCACATTTGCCTCTAATAATCCATCAGGCTCCAGCTTTCTTGTTATGTTTTCATAGCCTTTGTGTTTCCTGTAATGCTAAAGGAGAGTTGAAGAAAAGCATTATAGACAGTTCTTCCATTAATTTGATCATATTTTAATTATGTTTATATTTCCATAGCTGTGAGTTCTGTTAAATCCATGTGTTATTCTAAAGAGTGCTTCCTCTGGCTTAATTTAAGTTGCTCATCTGATCATTTCACAAGCTACCTTCCCATGTAGGCTATTAGAAGGAATGAATACTCAGATATCTTTCTTCTGTGTTTTCCATTCTGATCATCCCTTCATGAATTATTAGCCTCTGTTTTTCAGCCACATCAGTTTTAAGATGTACAGTTCTAGGCAATGTCCCCTGCCCTCCTGTGGAAATCATTGCCTGTGGAAATCCCTCCTGTGCTACCCGCAGTGACTTTCTGTACACCCATTGAGAGCCAAAGTGGCCAAAGGTTGATGCTGTTGTAGGCTGTTTGAAGTCCTTTCTTTGCCCTGTGTGTGTTACTGCTTGTATTTATCAACCTCCTCTTTCTCCTTTGTGCTGTGCAAAGGTACTAGATAACTTCTTTTGGTGTAAAACTTGGTATTACTCATGTACTTCAGTTAATATTTCCTAAAAAATATAAATGATCAGATCACAAAGTACCTGAAAAAAGCAGTCAGCAAGCTTTGGCAATGCTTTGTGCTTTCCCAGGTGGCAGGTTTATACTGAAGCGAATGATATAAAAAGATTTCTGAGAACATTTAGTACGAGGGGTATGTACAGTGGCAGTTTTCTCTGGAACAACAATCACTGTGTACTATTGGATTTTTTTTTTCTATATGGTAACCTATTTGGGTAAATTTAAAACACTTCCAATCCTGAGAATTTTACTTGTTTGCTTGGCAACTTGAAGAGAATTGTAGTTGAAGGCTTCAGCTATTTGATGGTGTCCCTTGAAATCCAGGCTCCTCATTTGTCATCTATTCAAATTTTCTTGTCATTAGATCTTTATTTGTGTGTAAAGAAAAAGACGTCCAGTAGGGGTTTCAAAAGAAAAGCCTTAAATATTGTTTTCTTTTAGCATGAACAAAACTAATTTGACAGCAATTACAGTGCCAGGGCTCTGAGTAGGGTGGTACCGAGTGACTTCAGTGCTTTCAAGCAACATCACTTCACTCTGGCAAAACAACAGTGTCCAGAGCGAAGTGGGTGCAGTTTTTCTCAGGGGTCATACAGCCCCCAGTCTCTGTAGAATGCTTTTTTTTTTTTTCGCAGCTTTGTACAAACACACCAGAGAATAAATAGGTGGGTGGGTGACAGACTGACTAGCTCAAGGTCACCCAGAGTAGTGTTCCAGAGGGAGCATCCCAGGAATAGTCTTAACAGCGCACAGAGAAAGCCAGCTTGTTCTCATCTCCTGTGCTGTTTCACAAGGAAAAATTCTGGAGTTTAAAAAGTGCGATGTTATAGTCACAGGCAAAGTTTAAAAAAGCAATTATGGGAGGCAAGTGCTTGATTTGTATGTTTAGGATGTCTTGTAAAAATCCTAAGAATTCTTTAAATATAATTTAAATTGAAAGCATAGAAAGCCTTGGATTCTTATTTCTCATTTTCACTGTTCACGTGTAACTAAAGGAAGATCCAAGAAGAAGAAAAACCCAAAACAACAACACCCCCACCCCCCAAAAAACCCCAACCAACTACTAACAACAACAAAACCCCCAAAAAACAAACCAAGAGATGATTTTTAATAGGAGAAGCATAATTTTAGCACAGCTGCCACAGAAATACACAGGACCAAGCTCTGCCTGACGTGCGGAAATCAGACTCCACAACTCTGATAGTTGTAAAGTAGGTATGTTTATTCGGCGCCGGACGCACGGGG
>JANHFX010008589.1:0-16103 GCA_027560015.1 Chloroceryle amazona
GAGGGGACGGCGCGGTGGGAGAGGGGATGAGCGTGAGGGAGCGGGGGCGGTGGCGGGGAGGGGGGGGGGGGGGGGGGGGGGGGGGGGGGGGGGGGGGGGGGGGGGGGAGGGGAGTGATGTAAAAACCCTAAAACCTAAAAAAAAAATTGGTGAGAATTCCCCCTCCCACCCTCACACAGCCACAGCCACAGAGGCAGGTTCCAAAGGGTTGTGGCTCTGCCAGTGCAGAGCTGACCTGATGGCAGGGCTGCCCACGGGCTTTAGGCAACTCCTTACTGAAGGAGCTGCCACTAAGCCAGAAGTGTTTTGAAGCCTTTCCTGGGCTAACAGATAGTCCCCTTTGTGGAACGAAGTCTAGATGCTTAATGAATCATGACTCAGACCTGTGTTTCCAGATGCAGGGATTCTTTTCATGAGATATTTCAGTTTCTGGGAAATAGCAGGGTGTTTGCCTTTCAACAGAAGACTCTTTTGACTGATGCAGTCTGACCATCCTGTTTGCTGCCTCATTTCTATAGGAGGGAGCTTAACACTGGTGATATTTATTTATTTATTTATTTATTAGAAATACCTCTAAAAATGTAAGACATTGTGTCACTGAAAACATGATCAGCTATTTAATAAAAATGTAAGAAAGTTTCTGATGGTAAGTGCCCTAGAAGCCTACGTATCATGGCATAGGAAGGGGCTCTCACCACAGCTGCTGTGGCTCCAGTGTGGCTCCCGCAGCTTCACCAGTTTATGTGCTTAGCAAAACCCGAGCAGAAGACACACAGTTGTTTGATGCCTTGCTGTTGTGTTTGGCCTGGGCTGCCTGGCGAATTCAGAATAACCTGGGCACTACAGTACTGACTGGTAGATCCAAAGCTGTGTATTGCAGCCAAAGCTATTCAGTCTGGAGAGGTAAAAAGCTGTTTCTAGCCCAAACCTCTCTTCCTGTGATGGACCATGAACACCTGCTCAGCAAGTGAACTCCTGCAGAGTTCACTGATGTCTCCAGGCTTTGAATCACATTTACACAGCTGTCAAGCAGAAATTTGATCTCTGGATACTTGTCTGTTCAAACTACACAGATACCATGAGGTGAGATGCCATAGTTTCAATTACTCCTCTTAAACTGCACGTGTGTAAGAGAGGGAGAAAATAAACCAGACAGAACTGCTGTTATTCAGAAGGCACCCTGAGAACCAGGAAGCCAAAGAAAGATTAAATGTGACAGGGACTCCCCAGAGGGCTTTGCAGGAGTTAGGGAGAAGAGGACCTATTTTTTTTTAACCCCAACACATCTAAAGCTAAGACTCTGAGGAAAAAAGGAATAGCGTTTGTTTAATAAAAGATAATTTTTAATTCATCTGACAAGGGAACTGAAGAACTATTTAAAGCACAGTGGAACATTAAACAAATAATACTTCTTTGGACAACAAAGGGAAAATAAGACATGTCTAATGTGAGAGAGGAAATTGGTAGAGAATCTCAGATAACATTGTAGCCTTTTGTTGACTTTTTAAATAGTGGCTACAATTGTAAAATGGGTCTATGTGCTATGAATAGATGCTATGAATAAAATTCAGGTACCTTGATAGTCAATTAGTCTTGCCAATAAATACACATCCCAGAACATTAATCTGTGTGTCAGGTAGTATATAATCCATGTACTTTGTGCCCCTGATGGAATTACAGTAGGGATTAAGTATGGGATGAAGCCAAAGCCCAGCTGAAGAAGAGGTGTGTTGGCACAGAGGTGGTAGGAAATCTCTGAACTGAGCCCCACAGCTGGATGGATGCCTATACCATAGAATTCTCCCTAGGCTTGGAAAAGGGGATGTGGAGTAGAATTTTACAGGCTTTGGACTGTCCAAAACTGGCCTTTTTTACCTCAAACATATTTTTGGCTCATAGCCATGAATTTGACTAGATGTTTAATTAAGTAGTTTACTAAACTAAGCTTTTAAGTAGCCATTGGAAAATGATCTCCTGATTGCTTTGAACTGGCTACCTAATCAGTCCTTGTTATGCCCCAGTTCTTCTATTTTGAGGAACAATGAACAATTTTCTCTATTAAATGCTTCATTTATGATTGCAGAGACCTGTGTCAGATCAGCTTCAGTTGTCTCTTTTCCAGCTCCAGGCTTGATTTGCTTTTTCCCTTGACAAGGAAGCTATTTGATATGTTTGCTCATTCTTCTCTCTCTTACTTGAGATCTGTCATTTCCCATTTCCAGACAACAACAGATCTAAATAAATACTACCCAGAGACCCCTTACTTTCTTTGAAGACTGCAGTGATATTTTTTTTAATAGTGCTGTGTAAAAATGGCATATGTGAAATACAATTAAATTTCTTGGAGACTTCCAACACAGAAGATTAAGTAAATATGAATTTACTGTCTATAGTAAATCTGCTGATGAAGCAGCTAAGTTCTCATCAGCAGCAGTTACAGTAACTAGCTTGCCTGCTTTTCTCATGCTGGGGATAATTCTGCCTTGCAGATGCTACTCGTTGATATTTGTTTTCATGACAGATGTTTAAGCTGATATGTCTTTATATGACAAAAGTGAAAATAGACCTAACATCAGTTACATTTGATAGTAACCCTCTAGCATCAATAGAACCAGTACAGACCCCTAGTCCTTTATCTTACTTCTCAGACAGTAGCTTGGCAGGCCTATATATGATAATGTAAGAATAATTGCTTATTGCATTTCTGCTGTAACATACAAGCATTGTGTAATTCAGCATTAATGTCTGACAACCCAGCTGTCATCTTTCCAAAAATACTTGCTGTCTAACTACTGTAGCTGTTACTGTTTCTACTTCAAACCAAAGGAAGAGATTCTGCTCCGGGGCATTTTGACAGGGTGTTATCTTTTGAAAAGACAGATGTTTGTGCTGGAACTGCCTGGTGAATTTAAGGCTTATGCACACGTTTCAATAAATAAGTGCTAAATTAGTTGCCAGGTCCTGAGTTAAGTTCAGACTAGAGACTAGGACATCTAGAGAAATACATCAGCAACACACAAAACTAAGAGCATCATGCTCACCACCACCACCACCAAAAAGTTTCAAATCACCTTTTAAACAACATGGAAAGCTAAGAAGCTCTGGCTGTAATGTATGAAATGGATGGGGTTGCTATTCTCTGCCTTTCTCTGCTTCATTAACCATGAGAAGTACTTTAGAGGGAGGGCAAATAATTCCTCACCTTATAAAGGATTTTATTATTTGAACTGGTATGCCAGTCCTTATTGACCCAACTTTGATTTGTAAGCTGATGATGAAATTAATTTGGCCTTTGGTATAACCACAATTAACTTCTCTGGAAGGGAGGTGATATGATGCCTTGCAGTAAAAAACATCTCATTGCAAGGAGCAGCGCAGGATCTTATGTGTTGTTTGAGGCTTCAATAGGCTTATGCAGGATGAAGTGGTTTGTCTGCCTCCATCTGGTCCTCTGCACAGGGTGGAATTTCACCTCGCAGGATAAATTATGTAAAATCTCTTGCATCAGAATGACTGACAATTATCTGATGTGGGAGTTTAATTCCTCGTTCAGATTCCAGATAACGGACTAAACAAAGAACTGGAGGATGACACTGATTGAACAGTGCTTAATATTCTTTGTTTAGAAAGTCTGGTTAGCCCATCACTGCTCAATGAATATCTGTTGTGTCTGTGTGTACTTTAGATTCTGTCTTGTATTAATAAATGGATGTAGGGTAAACTACTTGAGCTTTAAAACTACTTACAAGGCAATACCTTCTTTTCATCTGATAATTATTTCTTGAATGGAAGGGTAAGGAAGGAGAAATATATTTCTCATATATTTTTTAATATTCTGAAAGTCAGTCTTCTGCTATTAAATTACCAGATCACCAATCTGAGGACTCTAATTCTGGGAAACTTGCTCAGTGGGATCACTTTAAGTCATTTTGGGATTTCAGATAAGCAAACATAGGACAAGTAATTAATAAAATTAATATATGATGTGGGGAGACAGTTTAATAACAGTATAATGCCATTTATATAAGTGATAAATACATGCATGTATAATTATGAATATATATATATACACATCTTCTAAAGCCTCAAATTTGCAAGCTATTCTGTAAAAAGATTTTATATCTACATAATCTGGTTCTTGGGACAAACAAAAAAAAAGACCACTTTAAGTGAAATGGCTTTGCAAGTTAGAACCTAACAGTGCTCCTCCTTATAGCATCTGGTCCATCCTGTTCAATTAACCATGTGCTTAATTTTAAGTTTGGACAATATGAAAATAAAATTAATGAAAAAAGCTTGTCTGAAAAAGATTGTCTGGTGCTGGAGCTCTGATACAGGCTGACTCTGTCTTGTTAGGAGCTGGAGAGTGTCAATGGCAGCTGCTCATTGACTGTAGATACTGAAAGAAAATTTTGCTGGAACAATTTTGATTTTCTTTGCCAAATAAGAATTTTCCATAGGAAAATTACAGTTCTCCTTCCCCTTCTGCCACTGTACCTCCTGCCCCAGTTGGAAAACTTGAAACAAAGACTCCTAAACTGCAGGCTTGGAGTCTCCTGCAAATGCCACCTACTCTGCACATGCCAAGTGCTACACGGTTCTTATATGAATTTAGGGGTTTTTATAATTGTTTGTGAAACATATTTGCAAGCAAGCAAGGCATCAGCAGCAGATAGTTAGCAGGGCAGCAGGTTAGCTATTAGTAGATGTAATTTTTACTTCCTCCTTTTCCTCTGACCAGCAGTATGAAAAGCTGCAAATATTCCCCAAGGGGAAAAAAAAAAAATAAAAAAATAAGGTAACAATGAAAGCATTTCAACATTACAACATTTATGTTTTTTGCTTGTGTCTTTTCTAAAAAAAATAATTTAAAAATGCCCAGTATATTTTTTTCAGAGCTCATTCTGGTTTAAAGTAAAGGAATAAAAATGAAATAAAATATATCTATTTCATTGAGATTAGATGGGCACCTTTGAAGCTATTCTTACTAGTTTTCACACTTACTGCACATGGGTTGTCTTGCAAAACTCCCTCTGAGCTTGTGAAGCAGATTCCTTTTGTATGAGCCTGGCCTGGAGGATGCACACGGAGATCACAGCATGCACTCCCTCAGGGGTCTACATAATCAGACCAAAGGTAATTCAGAGGAAGCCCCAGCCATGCAGGACATAGAGCTCAGCACCAACCGCTTTGCTCTACAGATTCAATCCTATTGCAATACAGTTCCTGGCAATGCAGACGAGACAGGTCTGGCCTGTGCTATCCCATGAGCAGGAATCACCTCCAGTGTTTGCAGAGGTCAAGCACCTCAGTGGAAACTCTGGAGATACAGCTGCTGTACAAAGACAACCATGAAAGAGTCCATGCATTGGTGAGTCTTGGACATTTGAACAACAGCAACATTTTGTGAGAACAATGCCATTGGAATTTCTTTAGGGCAATCTAGTAAAGTAGCTGTATGCCAAAGGGTTTGCTGACAGCTAGAGATACTGAAAAATGCACCCTCTTACTTTGGTTAAGAAAGAGTTGACCTGTAGAGATTTGAAATATCCCTGGAGAAGATAAGTGCTTGCTGTGCACA
This sequence comes from Chloroceryle amazona, assembly GCA_027560015.1. Classification (NCBI taxonomy): domain Eukaryota; kingdom Metazoa; phylum Chordata; class Aves; order Coraciiformes; family Cerylidae; genus Chloroceryle; species Chloroceryle amazona. Next base: position 5,582 of record JANHFX010008589.1, read on the forward strand.
TATGTTCTAATTTCAAATAAACTGCAGCAGCTGATGAATAAGCTCCAGCAGAATAAACTCCAGCTCCACTCTTCCCTTTTTTTCCTAAGAATTTGGCTTTCATAGTGGGTATCTAATGGGACACTGAATAAGGATGTGTATCCTAGGAATGACAAGTACCAGGGGGCTTGTCCCAAACAACAGCTATATGTGGGTTATGCATATGCAGGGTCACCGTGAAAATGAGAAGCTCAAGTAGAATCAAGCACAGCGCACACACAGGAGACTCAGATTCCTTTGCTTGCCCTCCACTGTAGCTCAGAGGATCCACAGACTTTCACTGCTGGTGAGAGAATTTCATCTGAGCCAGGTGCTCTCAGAGGCACCCTCCAGGATTCTTTTGCCAGCAGTGGCTGTGCGCTTGTGCTGCTCTCCACCACCTTCTCCAGGGAGCCCTACAGCTTCTTCAGGGAGGATGAGTGACAGTGCCCCAACAGTAATTCTTAATTATTTTCCAACTTTGACAATTAATAACTAATAAATCCTATCTAATCAAATGGGATTTCAAGTGCATGGTCTAAACTCAATTTACTGTACTTTCATAACGGTAATTTTTTCCATTTTACGTTCCCTGAAGGCACTCTCTTGCTTGAATTCTGGGAGGTGAACATTAAGCTGACAGATGGTATCAGCAGAAGAATGATTATGAGTTTTAAAAAACCTTGATATTTTGGCTTAGTACACCATTTTTCATGCAAATACTGACATGGATATTAGCATCCAATTAAGAAAGTATAAAACTATGCCATTCTGTTACAGTTTATGCTACAATCATTTAATGTTTCATTAAAAATGCTAAGAAAGACTGCACTGAAAGGGATAAAAATCAATAACGTATACACTACTTGTGCTGCTTTGCTGTTCTGGCACTATGTGCTAATGAAAATACACTATATATCTCTTTAAATTATTCTGCTAAACTGAGTTGCTGCTCCCATTTTGGGACATGAATCCTTACCAAAAAGATCAGTTTACATCCTGACGCACTACCTGGTGTTAAGGTAGTGTTGGTAAGGAAGTTAAATGTAAACTCTTCTGGAACTTCCCTGTATGTGTCTTCACAGAGTACTTCAAGTGGCTAAGGCTGAAAGGCTTGTGATGAACCTGGACTGATTTATTTCTATAGCTTAAGTTATGTCTAAAGGTACACCACTTGTTGGCTGCAAATGGATTGTGAGTCATATGTGCTAGCCAGTGATTTAAACACCAAAAACAACCGATGATCTGCATTAACATGTTTTTAAATGTCCTCTCTCAATTCCAGTGCATAAGAGTAAGAAAAAAAGGAAATAAAGTCTACTTGAAAAAGTCTGAGGAACAGTCATGGGTAGACAGAAAGAAAATCAAAGCTAATCAGACATTTACTTGTGGTTCTGGTGCTGACTGTTGATGACCTTTTTTGGTGGTATGTTTTTCTTCACATTCATGAGATGTTTGTGCTATCTGGGGGATTGCAGGATGGAGTGGGGGGCGACAACTTTTAAGTTAAAGAATTAGCACTTAAAAACTTAAAGTCTATTTTTTTGGCCAAAGAAAGGAGACCCCTGTGACTTCTTGCTGCCCCTCCTCTCCAAAAAAGAGATTTCCCATCCTATGTAGTATAGAGGCTCTTGTGATGCACAGCAGTGGCTAAGAAGAGATTGTGAGATATGCCAGGAACTGCAACCCGGGCAGGGAATTCATAGGCAAGAACAAAGGCATTAATCACACTAACATAGATATGTAGATGACAGTATTGCAACATTTTAAAATTATTTTTGCTGTCAACATTTTCAGAAAAGACAAGTTTGGTTTAGTTCTGCTTTATTTTCCAAGGGAAACTGCATTTTCTCAGCATTTCCACTAAAAATTACACTCTCTGGTATGAGAAGGAATGCTCTGACTTATTATAGTATCACTACTTTCACATCATTTTTTAAAACAGGGAATAAATTGAAGGAAATTTCCTAATCTCACACTGATGTGAAGATGTGAAGTTGTATGTGAAATAACTTACGTTTATTGTAAGAATTTCAAAAGCTTTCAGTTGATTTGAGTGTTTCTGCCTATAAACAACATTGCCTAGTCATCTTAAAATTCAATTAATGCTTTGGAATGCCTTAAAAAAGTTTTTTGATTAAATATCTTGACAATTTTGAAGTATTTTCCAAAGTGGTTTTGAATCAAAAAAATACAAGACACATTTTTTCATAAATGTCAGGTTTTTAATATATTACCTTTTGTTGTTTTAACCAAGAAAGGTGTAATTCAAAAGGTCTTGACCAACTACAGATATATTAATACACCTCTTTCTCATAGACAGGAAAGAGGTATAAATCTCCTCCTTCTCATCACATCTATTGTCAGTGAATAAAACAATAAGGAAAATTATTAAAAACTCATGAAATGCTGTTTTAATGAGAAACTTTTAAAAGATTAGACATGAAGCCACATTATTTAGGAAATTAGTTCATTGTTACTGTCAAGGTTTAGAGGCTGGGCTGGCAACTAGACAAGTAACAGATGCTCTCTTTTAACCCCTCTCCATTTCCAAAAAGGGGAAGAGAAGGGTAATAAGGGAAAGAGATTTATGGATTGGAAGAAAAAACTAAAACAGCTTTAATAAAAATAAATAATTAAATGGATAAAGGAGAGACACTTATGGATTGGAAAAGAAAGCTGAAACAACTATAATGAAAATAGTAATAACAAAATGAAATATATAAAAATATATACTAAACCAGTATTGGACCCAGCCCCTCAATGACAGTCACTCACCACTGATGTGGTGGAGCAGGCATTGGGGAAGTCCCAGACTGGACTCCTGAGGCAGATGGGAACCAGATTCTGGAACTGGATTCAAGAGCAGATTCAAGGATTGAAGGAAGAACAGAGTCCTCCCTGGATTCTGGCCATTGAATAAGAGGCTTGGCCTCGTGATCCCTCAGCTTTATACTGACTATGACATACATGGATGGAATCCCTCCTTGGTCAGTTTAGGGCCACCTCTCCTGTCCACTCCTCCCTGCAAGTCAGCCTTTATTCTTTCAGCACCTCCCAACATGGCACACAAGATTTAGCAGTAACCTTGGTCTGCTCACCAATCCTTGGTAGTAACTCTAAACATAGAGCATTGTTACTGCTAGAAGCAGACACTAGCTTCAAAAATATGCCCTTATCTTCAGAAAGTGAAGTTAGTTAGAAAAGACTGAGATGAAAAATTAAAATCACTGAATAGAATGTTTGTTCTAACTCAAACTGTGACAGCTACATGATGGATAAGCTAGTAAATGTTGTTAAACACAGACATTAAGATAATGCAAATTAACCTTCTCATCACTGACTGCAGTAACTCACAGCAGTTTATGTGTTCCTCAGCTTGAGAGCAAGCACTGGGACGAGTGTCAGGGGCTAACTTACCAAGCTGTAACTTGATTAGTTCCAACAAGCCTGCAACTTCTAGGCTAAGAAATGTCACACCCCTCCTTCATTTCTTCTTTTTTCCTTTCTATGAACAGTGGACATCAATCCCGACTCCTTGTCTCCTGCAGCTTCTGACATACTGCAAAGCAGGAAGGATGACTGACCTGTACAGATCAGTCTGTGGAAGTGGTAGTGGAGGTTATGGGTGGTGAAAAAGAAACAGCGCTGCCACCAAACAGTGTTACACGGTAAATATCAACGGCAGGGCTGCAAGTACTGCTTGCAGGTTGTCTGCTTTTATTCAGAGGTATCAAAACCTACAGCGGGGAATTCACCACTTCTCTAATCCTATTAGCAGTAATGGAAATTTTCCACAAATCTTCATAAGTTCTCTTTAAATTCATATAGCATCCAAGATTAGAGTGCAACTGTAGACAAAGAACAATGACAGGCTGTTAGTCAACCAAAAAACCCCAACCCTGTTAGAGAGACATTGAGAATTCTAGCTCTAAAGCACAAGGATAACAGAACACTAGAGTGAAGTTTTTTTATTTGGACATGTGGAAGCTTATTTGTTTCATTTTACTTGCACATGGGTTGGTAACAAGATAGTACTTTGAGTCCATGCTCTGAAGGCAAGCTTCACAGTACCTCCTAATAGCCAATTACCTTTGTCTCTGATGTCAAAAGCTACTTGTAAATACTTTAAGTTTTGAAACACTGGTATAATAACCAGTAGCCTGGATGATTTTTGCAAACTCCTCTTGTAAAATTTTCAGTGTACATTTTTATGGTTGTTATAAAAGGTAGGAAAAAGTGTCATTTCAATCAATGGCTAGAAGCTAATGCTAGACAAGTTCAAATTCAAAGGAGTATATTACAGATAGGTAGCCAGCAGGACAACTTACCTAGGGAAGCAATGGATACTTGCACACCTAAAATCCCTGTCAGGATTACTCATTTCATTCAAAGATCAAGTGTTTTAAACCTTTTATTCAAAAAAGTAAAAATATTTTCATATCAAAAAGAATAAAAATTCAGTACATTTTTTCTTAAGCAAAATATTTTGACATCTTTGTGCAACATTATTTCAGGCTTTTTACCAGTTCCCACGATGTATCATGCTCACATCATTCCAGTAGAAGCCATGTGGGAACATAGTATGGACAATGGAAAAAAAAAAAAAAAGCATAAAATAAAGAATTTAGGGATTCATGCTACAACATTTAGGGCCTCCTGTGGTTGTTATTCTTCAAACCTAAGTCAGCAGTCTTACAATATCATTTAGTCCTAAGTGACCTATTCTTTTCTGGAGGGATTCAGCTATATAGGCTACAGAAGGGGGCTATTCGTCAGTTTGGAGATCAGGATGTAAGTGAATACTCTGCTGGATCAGCCCAGCATTGAGAGGCAGAGGTGAGCAATAAATGAGAACTTCTAGTGCCTGTTCACAGATGTGCCTGCCATTTATCTCACATCGGATTCTGGCAAACAAAACTCAAGGGAGTATACATTAGAGAATAATCGGACTAATGATCTGCAGAGATTCTTGTGTTAATGTTATCTCTTTATACTAAAAGTATGCTTTTAGCTAAATGCCTTTTCAGTTCCCTTCCTGGGCACCTAAATGAATAAAAGGATGATAATGGCACTTTCATTATTTTAGGAACATATTTACACCTTAATGAAAGAGCTCTTGGGCAGACAAAAGACAGACGTGCTAGTGCTTAAACTAATAGAAAAATGTTTTGGGCATTATGTAAGAAGTGAAAATATAAACCACTCACCATGCTATCATCCTTTTCTTAAAGAAAAAAAACAAACGGTAATGAGATTTATAAAGCAGCAGTCAAATTTTAATTTTATCCTGTCATTGTACCATACAGTCTATTTCTGTAAGTTATGAGGAACAAACCTGTAGTAAAGTTTCTCATACAACCAGGAACTGAGGAATTTGTTTCCATCCATGACATCACATCATTTTCTTTTTGTGAAAAATTTAATCTCCTAAAATAATGACTGACTAGACTTCAAATACATGGAGCCATCAACAACCTTGAGACACCAAAGTATATCTTTTTAAAGGCATGCATCTTCAAGGAAAACTAAAATAAAGTTTATCTTCTGTAGTTCATTAAATTTACTTATGAGTTTATGAAGTGGGCAAGTTCTGGTCTCATATTCTTCTGGACAGGTCTCAGGTCATTAATCACCAAGAAGTAACATCTAAGGTCTGACTGAAGTATACAGTAAGATTTTCCCCTTCAGATGGCTCTTGTTAATTTGGCATTTGGTAATAGAAAACAAACGAATAAACAAATAAACTGAACAAGGAAAACCGGTCTGAAATTCGAAGCAAAATTTGAAAGCAATGCAAAACACTGAAATATGCCAGCATTTGATCTAAGGAGCCTACAGATTTAGCACAGTGAGCATATGTTCATGTTCAAAGAGAACAGACATTTTTGATAACCATCCCTAAACTCAGTGTATTTCTGATTTACATATTGAAATGTTCTGTTGTTTTGGGTGTGTTTTTTGTTTTTTTTTTTTTTTTTAATTACTTAAATCAGGGTCACCTTCATCATTTGTACAGGAATATAAACACAGTTTTCATTTATATAAAGTTTAACTACAAATATTGCACCTCAATTTTTACACAGTAAATCTGTATCAAATTGCTGGCCAGACTGGAAATACAGAACTAGCCAGCCCTTCTGACTCACTCCCATCTCCAGCTACACAACCAACTTGGAAAATAACATCCAGTTAGAAGTTTGGAGGAACAATGAATCATAGAACCACATAGAACATAGAATCATAGAACCACAGAATCATAGAATCATAGAATGGCAGAGGTTGGAAGGTACTCTGGAGATCATTGGGTTCAACTACACTCCCAGAGCAGGATCACCTAGGGCAGGCCACATATCCAAATCCTTCTTTTAAATGATGGGAAAATATATCTTTCCCCATTACATTCTGTTTTTCTTAGCTAGTGAGCCCTGATTGGGCACTTCAAGTCAAAATTCCACATCAAGATGTCACAGATACTCTTACTGGGATGGATAAATCTCATGGCATTTGTATGAGAAAAATCTGGAAGTCTAATCAGGTCCAGTTTGGAGCTGTACTTGCATTCCACATGTAATTATCCTCTGCAGGCCAGGGAAACTTGCCAAAGGCACTACTGTAGTTTTTTACAGCAGGTTGCATACTTGCATTTTATATATGAATCTCTAAAGATACTTCAGGGAAATGCTGGAGAAGCAAACTGCATTAGTTGCTGTGCCGGTGGATATGCAGCTTCCATTGCTTCAGACAATGTTTTCTCTTCATTGGGAAGTTTTAAAAATCCTTCATCCTTTTTTTACACTTTGGCTACACTATTAAAAGCAAAGAAAATACAGCACACAGTGTTGGAAAGTATACATTAGCTCTGTTATCATTCACGTTCTTGGTTAACTAACTCCCTAAGGTCAGTGCTACGAAGCACCCACAGTGAGTGCAGCCAACCATACCATTTAATGTTCTGAATGCTGTGTATACCTGCGTTCCTAGAAAGGCTTGGGGCAGTGGAAGAGCTCATTATGACCATAGGGTTAGATGATAAGCATTTTAAGGCTTTTTGCTGTTTTCATACTCAGTTCTTTTCACTGGCTGCTGGGGGCACTTCCATACTGCCAGGAGTGAATGGAGGATTAATTTGACTCTTTCTTGCTATGAAAATTAGAAAATATACCAAAGTGTCTCTCTGTAAATGGAATAACTGTGTTTGCAGAATAATAAAATGATCCCTCAATTCTTTTCCACTCGCTACAGCTCCTGGTCCCAGCCAGCAGAGCTATTGTCGTTGAAATTCTTTACCTCTCCGTAAAAACTGCGGCAAAGGGGGCTTGGGAATTAGTAGGTTTCACTGCTGTAATCTGTTCCCTTCACTCAGTCCAATCCTCTCTCTCACTCCAGTCTCAGGACATCCTTTACTCTCACTTGCCCTTAACACAATGTTCTCTGTTATGCACCTTGCTCCCTCCAAAATGTGGAACTCACACATATGGCCATTCTCACCCAACATAAAATTCAAAACAAATATACTTGATAATGACCTGGATATATAGACTGGATAATGACCTTCTCAGATTGCTGTTAAACTGGTACATGGCTGGAGTACAGCACATAGTTACAGAGATCTTTTTCATTTTCTTTTTCATTTTGAAAAACAAAGATCTGTATTTGAGGTCCACTTTTTCAGGGAAACTTCAAAACTTTGAAGTGTAAAATAACAAATAATTTTCTCGCAACAAAAAGAACTGCTTTGTGTTTGCTTTCTTACTCACTTAAGTCTGAGAGCCTACTGATGTTTCATTCATCTGCACCAAATCAAGTTCTAGTGAGAGGCTGCATTTATGTACTTCCTTTTCTCCTAGGAAAGCTGACCTGGTTATTGAACTTATCTCTGTGGTAAAAAACAAAAATACAACTTCCTTGGTGCTGTCATTTTCCCAGGGCATTCACAAATTACATAGTTCTGCTTACTTAGGTTATCCCAATCTGCTTATTTGGAAGTCTTAAATGGAAAAGTTAAAGAAAAAACTTTCTGTCATTCCTATGCTATCAAGACTTATTTAGCATATTGTTTAAGCTGACAAATAAGCAAATATTTATTGAATATCTAGACATTAAATTGTCAGATAATTACATATTGGGCATAACTAGTGTGGTTGTCTTCATTTATCTACAAGAATATATCATCAACTTCACCCTTTATCTTCTAAATATCAGACATTTTGCTATTTGCCTGGTGCCACTCTATGTTCATTCTATAGTTCTACTACAGAGGGATTAAACTGCTTCTGAAGTACAAAATCTACCAGGTTGCCTTCAGATACATGTCATACTTAAATGAAAGAGTCATTATAATGAAACTGATAATTATACCATACACTAAATAAAACGTGGAGGATGGAAAAGGAGTAGACTGCAAGAGAGATGTACCTATTAGCTGCAACGGGAGTAAGAGGCTAACTTGTCTCACTAAATTCAATGGTAGATTTGCCACAGTAACCTGAAACACAGGCAGCTACTTTCCTAACAGTTGGACTACATTCAAAGTTGGCTTGTTTAAGCTTTAAATACATGTTTATGCAAACAGCCACCATTTCCTGAACTGGGTGGGAAATACTGCACATGTTAATCAGTTGAAAAAAAATAGTGAGAGCTCTTGCAGTTGTGTCAGCAACAAAGACACTTTCCAGCAGGCATTTGATGTAGCTTTCACATCTCGTTGTTGCTACATTTCCATGTTTTGAGGTTCAAGCAAAGTGATCAAAATATGTACATTTCTTTACTTAAAAAACAACCAACCAACCAACCCAAACCAACCGACCAAACAAACAAATAAAGGACTAACTAGGACTAAATATACTGAATATTTTGCGTTCACAGTGAATTATGATTCATGCTGTCCCTCACTTTGTTTTCTTCATTACCTGGCTTCTGAAAAGGAGGCATGCTGTTTCCTCGGTAATATTTACAGCACGTGGCAGAACTGATTTCTCTGCGATCAAAATCCTTCATTTTTTACTTGCTTGTTTTTAGGGACAATATTGCTCTTCAGATAAGCTGCATAATAGAAGGGTGTATAACAGCAACTTCTTGGTTGTGTTCTTTATACCACTGATATTTAGAACTGGTATTAATAGTACTGATATTTAGAAATTTAATTTAAAATAGCATAATGGTTTCATAAGGTGTTTCCAGAAATAGTAGATGGTCACATTTTCACTCCTAGCTAGTATTTCTAAGGCATTTTTTTTCCTTAAAAGACTTTTTAAGGGTTAATTAGAGATGCATTAATTAGAAAATTCTATCAATTGGAATGTGTGCTTAAATGCCTTGAAATGCTTTTCACAGTGAGGGTCACGGACACTGGAACAGGCTGCCCAGGGGGGTTGTGGAGTCTCCTTCACTGGAGATTTTCGAAACCCGTCTGGATACTTTCCTGTGTGCTCTGCTCGAGGTGATCCTGCTCTGGCAGGGGGGTTGGACTGGATGATCTCTCGAGGTCCCTTCCAACCCTAACATTCTGTGATTCTGTGAAAGCAGACTGCCATTTGTTAAGAATTAGTTATTGTTATTGTCCAGTAAGTCTCTTGATAAAGGAGAAATGAAAGCTGTGGGGTCTGGGTACATGCCAATTGTAACGGGTTTAATTCCACATATGCATACCAAGCAAAGGCCATGGGTGATCGGACAGCTTATAGAGCTCATCCTCAATTTACCACAGGGTAGACTGACAGAAAGAAATTCTGCTCTAAGAATTGTTTCTGATCATGAACCGTGACACCGAATATACTCTTAAGCTGTTCACATAGAATTTTGAAGGACAAAACTATATTAAAAAATATTTTTCCAAGGTTGTGCGTTTTGCTCACTTGATCACAAAAAATAATAGACAGTGTAAAAGTGATAATTTCTGGAAACACAGCATGAGTTTCATCACCTGTAAAAGGGGTGAGATCACTAGTTCATTAGCTCATGAGGCAGATGGAGAGCTGCCTAAGAACTCCATGTAAAGGTCTACTGTGATAAGATCAAACCCTGTTCTTATTTAAGATGTGTCAATGCCTTAATATGAAGGTGTGACTTGTGCAACCAAGCATGCCAGACACCTCCTCATGGCAATGAAAACAGTGGTTAAGAAGTGACACTTCAGTATGGCCTTGCAGGGCTTCAGAAAAGGTGCAAAGCATGAGGCATGCATGTGGTAAAAGCCCACCCTCCTTGGGTCTGTGTGGGTGCTGCCATTACACAGCCTGGCTGGGCTGCTGGTGATAGATGTGCCACAACTTACTCAGACTACTGTTGTATCTTCACTCTGCTGTCCCTTTAAAGGACTTTCTGGAATTATTTCAGACATATCACAGTGTAATGCACATAAGAATAGTAAATAAAACATTTATTGAACTGCACGGTTTTTATAGTACTCTGTGTCCACAAACTAAATGAATCATTAATTATCTGCTAAAAAATAGTTAGTATGTCTTGGATGATATATATACATCAGAATAAGGCATTATTT
>JANHFX010008593.1:0-36348 GCA_027560015.1 Chloroceryle amazona
AGGAGTGTGTGCAGGTGGCCAAGAAATCCAATGGCATCCTGGCTTGTATTAGCAACGCTGTGGCCAGCAGGAATAGGAAGGCGATCAGCCCCCTGTACTCAGTGCTGGTGAGACCACACCTTGAATACTGTGTTCAGTTCTTGGCCCCTCACTATAAGAAGGACACAGAAATGCTGGAGTGTGTCCAGAAAAGGGCAATGAGGCTGGTGAAGGGCCTGGAGCACAGTTCCTCTGAGGAGCAGCTGAGGGAACTGGGGTTGTTTAGTTTGGAGCAGAGGAGTCTGAGGGGAGACCTCAATCACTCTCTACAACTACCTGAAAGGAGGTTGGAGCAAGGCGGGGGACAGCCTCTTCTCTCTGGTGACATGTGACAAGACCAGAGGGAATGGATTCAAGCTGTGCCAGGGGAGGTTTAGGCTGGGTATTAGGAAACGTTTCTTCACTGAAAGGGTTATCAAACACTGGAATGGTCTGCCCAGGGCAGTGGTGGAGTTGCCATCCCCGGAAGCATTTAAATGGCATCTGGACCTGGTGCTTAGGGACATGGTTTAGGGGTGAGCTTGCAGTGTTGAGTCAAAGGTTGGACAAGATGATCTTGAAGGTCTCTTCCAACCAAAGACATTCTGTGATTCTGCACAAGATTTGGAAAAGCTACCCAGGCAGTGGGGATGAGCTGGCAAGTAAAAAGGTTAAGAATAAGAAGACAGGCTTCTCAGGACAACAGTAATTTCTTCATTAGCAAGCCCACAGCATGTCTCTGCTCTGTCAATGCCACCTGCTGGTAAATCTAAAGATCTTATTCTCTGCATTGGCTCCTTGAGAGACTTCTCTACCTTGGGGACAGAACACCAAGCACCAGCAGGGCCAAAGAACATCATACTGGGGAGAGAAAAGATCTCATGGACAATGCCTGTGGGGACCCTAAGGATCACAGGCATCCACGTATCTTCATGAGAAAGAGTTTGAATGAAGATCTACTACATCCTTTGTACCTGTAAGCAGCACACTAAGCAAGCTCTAGGACTGCTAGGAAGATCAGATAAATGCCAGCGCATTTTCAAATAAATGCAATTAATCAGGGAGTTCCAGTTAATTAATGCTGACATTAAGCTTTTCAGAACAGGAATAGCTTTAGTCTGTTAGAATTAGCCTGACAGATCAGACATTTTTTTGCATTAAGACAAAAAAAAGTTCAACATTTCTGAAACTAAGAAAAATGCTCAACCTAGGAAGTTAAAATGAAAATACCTTAACCTCCATCCAAAGCCTTAGTACATCAAAGTTTCACTGTATGTCAATGCACATAATCATAGCAATGTCTCTTTCAAAAATACCAAATTATTTTGCCCAGTTCTACAAATTTGAAAGAAGTCCCTGAAAGTGAACACATCAAAAAGTGTTCTGTGGGACATGGCAACTGCTGAATTGAATTTCTCATGTGGAAAACACACCACAACAACAGAGCTACCGTGCTACTGTGCACTGTGACACTGTAAACACAGCATTGCTATGTCCATGATGTGACCAGGCTGCAATTTAAAGAGCATCTCCATGGAAATGCAACCAAGTGGGTTAGTGATGTTTACAGAAAAGATAGAGCTCTGACATCTAGACTGAACAACAGTCCTGACAAAAACTCACATCAGGGGTAATATCCCAAGATAACTTCTTGTTCCTACTAAACCAGCCATTATGCATGCTTGTGATTTTCACTCTTTTTAATATCTCACTGGCTTATTCCTCCAAGATGTTCCTATTTTGAATGATTTCCAAGATCTGCCCAGTTGTTATCTTCATTACCACTATTTCCTCTAATACTTCCTTAGCATCCTTGCTCTGATTTCTTCAGTTCTGTCTGTTCATACAGATCACTCCAGACTTTATCCTCTCCTTTCTTTCTGGGGCTAAAACTGTTGTCTCTGAAGAACTATACACTTAGTGCTTACAGAAAGGTGAATTTTAGAGACAGCAAGGTACTGACACAAGCATAGAGTATGTTACAGGAGAACTAAGATCACTGCTGTACAAAATGAACTCTTCGTAGGTGAAGAAAAATCAAATCCAGGCAGCAAAGTAACTGTTGATTTTGATCTCACTGCACTTTTCAGAGCTAGGTTAAAAAAAAGGTACGAATCTGTTCCCAATCGATTAACAGATTGACAGTGCTGAGACATCATCTGCATCCGGTATTAGGTTGGGGACTTCCCATCGCCACTACTGTCATTTTAATGTCACACTCAAATGCGTTTACACATATGTCATGAAGGTTGACACACAGCCATTCTACCATCAGCACAACCCAACAAGTGTTTGAATTAACACTTGCTTGAACTGATTAAAAATAAAACCTTCACAGGTTTTCTAAACACTCTGACACCTGTTGTATGTTTGGCCACTGTTCGTATTTTCCTTAGCTTGCACTGTGACAGTTACTCACACACTTCACTTTCAGTTGTAGGAAATTCCCCTCCTAAACTAATTCAAAGAGAATTTTAAAGCATGTAAAAGTGTCTTCACAGACTTGCATTTTGTAACCAAAAAACCCAACTATCTGCATTCATTTTAAAGTAGTAATTTCAAAATCTCCTAGAAATACAGACAAATGAAGTGTGACATGACATAGTAAAATATGAATTATGACTAATAATGACTGGAAGTATAAGGGAAATGCCATGGATTCAAAGTGCTATCTTATCCTTCCAATGTCTGCAGTTTCAGTGAAATACCACTTCAGTGAACCTCTGAGCAGAGGCAGTACCTTTCTATCATGCTCAAACAAATAATGCTTCTTGCTTGGAGGGTACACATCAGCACTCTGCAGCCTGGCAATAATTAGCCTTGTTATTTACAAGCAACTTTTAGCATGTAGCAAATATTGCTGGGGAAACTCCAAGAATTAAGGAGACTTTCTTTAAAAGACACCTATTTTCTCAGAGCATCTCAACACATCTTTCCTGAAGAAGAATTCCTCAGTGTCTCATAGTCAGAAGTGAAAAATGTGGTGGCGGAGAGTGAAGCATAGCCCACAGAACGGTAATCATTTTGAACTGCCTGGCTCATCATGGCTGCATTTACATTTCTGCCCCTGACCACACCGCCAGTCCTCAGCACGTACCTGCAATGCCTACGACTGATCAAAGTCAGGGGCCTGCTTCCTGTCACAAGTCAGTGTTGCTCACACAGAGTTCCCTCACACTGAGACATTTTTATATGTACCTGGAAGGTTTATGTACCTTCATCCACTGACTTGCAAACTGTCCATACACAACTGGATCATTTGTTTACTCATTTTAGAGCCACTGCTGTTATCCAAATATCGATGAGCTACTGCAGAAGAATCTCAAACTACCACTGCCTGGGAAAATACTGCACACACTACAGAAGAGCAGGATACTTATGGTCCCAGACCAGTATATGCAACTCCATGCCAAATTCCCCTCAATTTAAAAAGAACACTCATCTAGCACCACCAAGTAGCAGGTGGTGCTGGGGCAGGGTTAGCTTACCAAGAGAAACAGGTAGATGCAAAAACCTGAGGCTCAGTTTGTGCAGGAGTTGCAGTTTTCTCTGTGTAAAGGGAACTTCTCTGGGCTTTCTGGAGCTTTAAGGAAAAGCAGGGGTTCCTGCTGCAGGTTCTTTCCCATCTTATTGATCTGTTGATTTTTAATGTTACTGTTGTAGAAGAGCTTTGATGACAACAGCAAGAGGGTCAGACACATGCTCTTCAACTAATGGAGATAAGCTGACAGATACATGTGGAGGATCAAATAATTGTCTAACATTAATTGCACTGATACACTCCCAGTTCTAATTATCATTTACTTATGTACATGACCAGCTACTAAACACACCCAGTTAAGACTTCCTCAATTTTCTACATTGGATCCATCTCTTCCAGTTTCTCCGAGTACATTTTTTAGTAAAGAAGCCAGGTTTCTTTTCCTTTCCTCTCTCTGAGGAGGCAAGAAGGAAAAAGGGTATGTTAGTTTTCCACTCACTCTGTCATGGAAACGAAGGAGGCAGAGTTTGTGTTTTCCCTGCACAAATCAGCTTTTTCTGTACACAAACACCACTAATTACCTTCTCTTCATGTCTGAATATCAGAAAAATTATCTATATTTAGCAGACTCAATATAACATTAGGAGTAGAATAAGGCTTTGGAGCAAGACACAATGAACATCTTGTTCAAAAGAATCCAGTGTTTCTCAAAGCTTAGCGCTATCAATCAGTTTGCTTACAGAGACAAGAGAATGAATTTGATTAAAATTTTTGCCATCCTTTCAGTCTTACGGGTTCTCAGCAGGAATTTTGAGAGGACAATACAAAAGACTTGTGTTCTGTGCATGTTACTCCTTCTGCAGATATCACTTTTATATATCTACACCATACTCAAGTAAATAGCAAACGACACAACCTCTTATCTTCATTGTGTTGTATCACTCCTTCCCTCCCTGCTCTTCTAGTGTCACCAAAAAATACAAAGTGAAAGGCAGTGCAAGACAGGAAAGAGATTTGTGAAATGAAGAGATACCGTGGGACTGGTGGGAGAGCAAGTCAATGTGACTCCTAGAAGAACACCTAAAAATGGTAAATAGGATAGGCCAAGAACAGATCACAAGAGAAGATATGTGTAAGCACAAAGAACTCAAGTTTTATAAGAAGGGAGACACTCCACTGCTGACTACTCCTGCATCCAGTCCTAAATACATGGCCATATTATCCCTAGGACACCTCACACATTACCAGTGCAAGTCTCCCCATTCCATTTCTGAGATGATTCCACTATGGAATTACTTGGCTTTAATTTACAAAGCCTCTACTTCGGGGAAACAGCCAGGGAACAATCTGTGTGAGCGTCAACATAAAAATTATGCAGTAAATTACTTGAGAACCAAAGCTGCACTTTCCAGTCAACAATTTGTTCTTCATTCTCTGACTAGCCTGTGCTCAAGGCTAATCACTTTGGTGCTTTTATACCCAGAATGAACTTGCACTTGTGTGCTTACGGCTGTTTCTTCAGTTTCTACACAATTTCTCTTCTTGCTTCAGCACAGAGATGGGAAAAGACAATGATTGCTTCAAGACAGCAATAGAGCAAGGTAATAGTGAGCAGTGATGAAGGAATGTGGATAGGAGGTGTTACCATGGCAACAGAGGGACATAAAGCTTTCCAGATTTGGGAAAGCAAGCAAATTTTTTTCAGCACACTCAAAACGCTCAGCTTCGGTTCTACTGTGAGCAGTCCTTGTGACTTCCGGGTGGGGAACAGGAGTTAAAACAGCACTTGGCCCTGGGGAGCTGTTACATTACAGCAAAGAATAAAGAGCAGCTGAGCAAATAAAAAAGAAACTCAAACTGGTGTTCAAGGCAATGTCTTCAACATAAATTCATGCTACTGAACTTTGCAGTGTATCCATAAATCCACTGTGTTTCAGAAGAATTATAAAAACCTCCTTCCTATTTTTTTCTGAAACAAAATGTGTAAGATCACATTCCCAAGCACTGGCTACACTGACCATATACACATCATGTAGGCACCATAGAGTCAGCATTTCCCTGCCAAAAGTGACTCCAAGAAGCAAGAGGAATACATGACAATAGCCATGGAAGAATCACATTAAGAGCAAGGAATACAACAGGTCTATGACAAAGAGCATCTACTGATGGTCCCTTAACAGTATCTTTGTCCCTTTTGGTTGGTACAGGTTTTTCAGGTGAATAGTACAGAGTGTAGGATGCACGGACAATCTACACATGATTATGGCACAGCAGAATTTGAATACAACATATTCTCTAATAGATATAACAGTGATTATACACATTACCCACATCAGCTATGGTTTACATTAACTGTTGTTCCTAAAGAGCTCAGCATAAGCAGAGGCAGTCAAAACCAGAACCCCCTTTTCCCCACTAAGTTACCAAAAGATCAAACAGTGACCAAGTAGCTAATGTGGCTGTGCCATAAAAGGGAGCATCAATTTTCATTTAAATGTATAATGAAATGGCAAGAAGGCTTCAATCCTTTTCTGAGAGAAGATTAAAAGCTCACTGTGATGGTAGGTGCATGCATGTGCTTAAATATAAAGAAGCTGTTATCCTAAAGGATGAACCACATGAACTCTGCAAGTTGGCAGAAGATTTACAGAGAAGCAAAGCTGCCAATTTACAGAGACCAGTTCCCAGGGCATAGAGTCTACAGAGGTTATAGTTTCTCAAAGAGACTGTGGGATTGCCATTAGGAGGACGTGCCATTTGGAGTAAAGGAACTAAATGCAAGAAATTGTACTTGAATATGTAGGTCTGCGGATGGCAGATGTCTCTGCTGGTCAGTACAAATACATTTTAGAAGAAATAATGGTAGTTCTAATGTCAAAGTAAAGGGTGATAACAGCAAGAAGATGTTAATCTTTCACTTTCTGAGGGGCATGATAGGGCTGACAGTGATATATAATTCCTCACTCTGCTTCTTAGGGCAGCTGAGCATGACAGATAATCTCACACTGTTTTTTGGAGGAGTAAATAAATTCACCTGGTGAGCCATAAAGACCCTTGTCAAGGCCATAGCAGTTTTTGCAGTGTCACATCACTGCTGCAGTCAGTTGCACTTTCCAGTCTGTTTCCCTTCACAACCAGAACTCAATAGCACACAGAATACAGTCCAGATCACTTTTAAAATATAAAACAATGGCCAAGGATCAGGAGGCTTATGGTATCAACCCACCATCAGTGGTGCCCAGTGAGACACGCAAGGCTGCTGGTCACATCAAGCAGAACTGCAGATATATCTATGCTATTGAGATCCAAACATGGCCTGCCTCAGGCCCACAACTCTTGTAGGGCAGGAAAAAAACAAATTCCTCGAAACCTGTAGCCATTTAGTACTTTGCACTTGTGGGATGGGGAGCATGAATGGACTTAATTGATCCTTTCTCCCACTGACAGTGAAGAGAGATGTGATCTCAAGGTTTTCTAGGAGCAAAGGATGCTCCCTCCAAGCCATCCTTTAAACAAGTACAGCCAATGTCTCCCCCTACCTGTTTTGTTTGCTTCCTCAGCTGTTCTCAACTGTGCAAAGACTGTGATGGATTCTCTGTAGGTCTTTGGAGCAAACTCTGTAGATAAAAGAGCCCTGTTAACATCACATACTCAGAGAAGCTCGGTTGTCAGAGGCACACTGTATATTCCCAGGCACCTTATACATCTCATTTATCTGGCCTCTGACATATTCCACCTGCTGGTAGATGGTCACCATCAGCTTCAGTCAAATATGCAAGAAAAAGTCTAATGTTTTGCAAGAGGACACAACATCATCCACTGATCTAAGGTGGAGGAAAATCTGAAACGACAGATTTGGCCCAGTCAGATAATATTGAGACACTTCTTCTGTGTGAGCCTAGCTGTGCCTCTGGGAAAATGAGAGGGCCCAACTGGAGTAGCTGTAGGCAAACAGATAAGATCACTAGCTTTGTATCTCCCACTTAAGCCCCAGAGAGCTTTTTTCCGGCTGTGTACTAACTCCCAGGAAGACTGAAATTACACATTTTGAACTGTTATAAACAGCCTTATTAGAAATAACTCCCATCCTACCTGAAATGATGACTTTTAGACAAGCAGATGACTCCTCTCCCTTTCCTGCATCACCTCAAATGGTAATCCCACAATTTAACAGATGATAGCACTCGCAGTAGCAGCTGTTTTCAGTTATAAAATGGTCCCTTACAGACCCTGCACTCTGATTAAGAGCATGTTTATATTCACAGTGGGTTGGGTACCTCCTAAACTGGTGGGTTAATACACTATCAGACTTTTCTACATCAAGGTTTCACTTTTCCTTATACAAATCTCAGTCCCAAGGGGGATTTTCTGTTACCAGCCTGTTAACAGTGGTCTGGATCAAAATAATGTGGTGACTGCAGCCAGATGGTCTAGCAGGAGGATTTCAATCAGCATACCCAGTAGTTTCCGTGAAGCAAGGACTTTGCTTATGTATTGCAGTCACAGGAGGGAATGTTACCGTGCTGTTTAAATCTATGCATTTCAGGTGCCATTCAGGCGAGATAACATTAGCTGAGATCAAGAACAAAATGAAACACTACAGATTAGCATTGGCCAGCAGCAGCATTAGCACTGCTCTGTCTCCAGCTCTATTACACTTAGGGTGCATCTATGGCCCAAACCAAGTACATTGCAGTGATATCTGAACGAGTAGCCACCAACTCGAAGGCCAAAATCAGAACCCCAGTACTGATACTAGCATGGTGCTGGATATGAAACCATTAAGCCTGCTCATTGCAGCCAATTTTAACCAAATCAGTGAAGGGGACACAACACAACAATCCATCCTGACTCCCCCACTTGTCAAGCCATTGAGTTAGTCTGGTTTGCAAGGTGTGGGGCTCTGATGGATCGGTTCCCAACTTCTCCAAGCTAGACTGCTTGGTAGCACTGCAGCGGTCACCAGGCTTCCCAGGATGCAAGAGCTGTTCCTGACAAAGGCTTCCCTGCAGCAAGACCATGCTGAGGATTAATGCTTGCTATCCTTACAGCTTATGTCCCCAGGACACAGCAGTGGGTGTCACTGCTGGTATGTCCTTCCTCCCATTTAGGATCACTGGACCAAAGATACCCTTGTAATGTCTATGCTACAGAATAAGGCAACTGTCCTCAGCACAGCAATATGAGGAAGCAGTACCTTTCCCTTTCCATTTTTGAAAATGTCCAGGAAATAAACTCCTAGGGAACCCTTGAGGCTACAAGGGTAACAGTGGCAAAACACAAGCAGAATGCAGAAATTTTAGATATGGATTCTGGTCGTGGCAGGAGAGGTGCAAAGAGGTCCAGAGAGCACTTTCTGGAGACTGGTTTTCAAGACAAAGAATGGGCAGATGGATGGAAGTGGGGAAGTGTTCATCAGCTCTAATTTGTACCTGGACTCCATTCCTAACTTGTATCCACATGGGAATTATGAATACTTGTGGTCACACACAGCACCAAGAGACCCTATCCTTCAGGCAGCAACCTGATCAAGCCATTGCCTAGGGTGGGTTGGAGGTCTTCAGACCTGAACAAACAGATGGTCCCCAGATGCTTCAATACCTCCTCATCTGGGATGAAAAGGAAAGCAGAATCATTTCTCACTTAGCCAGGCTACCAATGAGTCACATTTCTAAGCAAAACTACTGATGTTGAAAACATTAAGGAAATGTCTCACTAGCTGTTCCATATGATACTGTGACAGCAAATCAAAGTAAAATATAAGCTACAGTTGCTGAGCTCTTTCATGCAACTATCACCCTCAGTCTTGCTACAGAAAAAGAAACAAATGTTCTGTTTGGGGAGAAAAATACAACCAACTGAAAGGAACCAAAGAGAGCAGATACAGGAAAATTCTGCCATATACTCTTCAAGATTTTTGGGGCTTATCATGGAACAGATGCCTTACTGGAAGCAGAACCACAAATTATCAACTGCTGCATTTTCTTTCAATTTGTCTTCAAATACTATCCATCACACCTCAGCAGACAAACGCACTGCTAGCAGCTCTAACATACTACAGGGATTATCTCCATCTTGAACCAACAGAGGTGAGCGAGTTTTCCTTTTGCAGGGCTTTTTGCAGGAAAATCGTGCAGTTCTGTACCACCTACTGGGAGAGGAAAATTACCAGCTCAAGGGTCCTTCAAGACATAAGGAAGCAGAAAAGCCTCAGCAGAAGGGGCTCACTCTGAACTATTGACACCAAGTGCTGCAGCAACACTTTCAGGGCTGCAGAACAGAAGTTTGGGCTGAAATACCTTATGGTCAAGGCTCCAGCTTGTTCAGTTAACACAAAGGTCAGGTCAGCAGAGAGATGTGTTTTTTTATTTCATGGCCTTCAAGCCACTCTGATGTTCTTGGAACTCTAGGCCTCAGGGAAAAAAAAAAGTGGAAATTACTCACTTTAAGAGTTTGATGTGCAATCTTGGCCAGCCTGTGGGCAGTAGTACTGAGCCAGTAACTGATGAACTGTTGTGGCCCATAACAACATGATTTCTCCCCCTTTTAACCTAGATAGCATCATCAACAGCAGCTTCCTAAGGCCACAGGAGACTGGGAGAAGATTCAGGTGAGAGCTGAAAGGAAGACTGGAGCTACATTTGGTGCAAGCCTATTGACATGTCTTTTTGTGGGCTGATCCAACAAAGATGGAGGTAAATTGTTTTGGTTCATGCCTAGGAATCAAGGGCAGGAAGGTTAAAGTTACTATTTGCTCTGGACCACAGCTGCACTCTGTTACTGATGCAGAACACATTTCCAGGGCAATCTTGAGGAGCCTGCAAGTAGTTCTATTTTGCACCACTAAACTAAGAAGGAAGATCATCTGTAAAGGAGTCAGCCAGGGACAGATTATTTTTCATGAAGCAGTTATGAAAAATGTACCATAGTTTGGAAGGAAAAAAAACCCAAACCCTCCAGAAGCATGAAACTATATTCTAGTTCCCACTGCCTTTCCTGCTTCATTCCCAAGGCACACACTAGCCAGCCTGGCAATCCTTCCCCCTTCCACCATAAATAAGCCTCCAGGTAAGAGGACACAGTGCAACAGAGCAGCATGCTGCCAGAATGGATTCCTCCCAGCCTTCAAGCTGACTTCTTGACTTTGTTTTATTCAGTTAGTGCCTATGACTACTATAGCACAGTTACTATGCATATTCTCTTTTGAGCTAAGCTTCTCTACATAATGGTGAATTTAGGCTACTAGATGGGGAGGAAAAAAGAACAACAGCAAATAATTTTATTCTTACAGAAGAATCTATTTGCAGGAGAAAAGAGCTGGTAAATTGCTGCCATTTTACTGTTTTGTTTGAATAATTTTCTGTAGGAGAATTTTAAATGCCTTGTGTATCAGGAAGGGGCAGCTGCTCCTTTTTCCAGATGGGTATTATGGTAAGAGGCACTGATACAATTTGGAAGATGGACTATTGACTGTTGCGAAATGATGCTGAAAATGATGCAATCAATTTAATTCTCTAATGGCCTAAGGAAAGGAGGGGAAACTTTCTGGGCATTGTTTGACCTGCCTTATGAGAGGCTGAAAATCCTGTTCTGAGTAATCAGAAGATGGATCTCATTTTTACAACTTTTTTTTAGATTCAGTAGCTGAAGGAGGAAGAACCGAATCTCAATTTATAATTCTAGTTCTTTCCACTATTACTCAAAATGAATGGAGGCGACAGCTTTCGTTCCAAAACCTGAAATGCTTCAAACCTTTTGATGACCTTCCAGAGAACTGCAAGATAGTCTGACTAAAGTAATCAAAACTTTTCTAGTTCAATTTGATCTTGCAGAAGTGTGCTATTTTATCAAATATTTTGTGTCAATGAATTAGTTTGAACTTTTCTTTTTAAAAAAATTTATAGAGTGAGATGGCTGTATCATAGGATGAAGGGAGACATCAGTTCAATTCCCTGTTCTGACCAAATCAGGGATGTCTGGGATGAGAAACAACATAAGCAGATGAACCTCTGTGTACAAGTGAGAGGGTGAGAAAGAAAGCACATGCATCTCTGTGTCCCCTACAAAACTGGACTTTCATTCTGAAAATGTAAGTTATTGCAATTCCAAGAGGGTTCATATTGCTGCACAGCAAAAATATCAAGCATTTCAAAACCTGAAAAGCCGCTAAAATTGGAATTGCTACCCTTTCATCAATAAAATCCATTAAAAAAAATGGAGGGAAATTGTCACATCCTCTTGATCAATACAGGTTGTCTCAGAGTTCATGTACTACAGAAACAATCATTTCTGTTGCATCATTCTATACAGTAGAAACTGAAGATCATGTTCTTTGTTTAAACAAACAGGAAACCTGCAGAAGATAGTTTCACCTCACACATAGTCAATTGAGGTTGTATGGATGCACTGAACACAGGTATCATTTAAACAAACCAGCCCTAAATTCAGGGCCTTGTCTGATGCTCTGCATCTGAAGAGCTCCTGCACAGATGCAAGGTCCCTCCTGAACCACACCCTGGGCAATATTATTGGGATAGCCATTCTCTCCCTTTGTTTCTCTCCATTTATTGTATCATGAATTATCAATTTGTAACAGCCTTCTGACCCTAGACTCTTAACCTGAGTTGCTCTCAATCACAGCAAGGTTCATGGAGCAAGTCTAATATGAAGTTTGTTTGCCTGCATTAGCTTGGTGCTGTCTATATAGGACAGCTTGGCTGTAAAGGTATGGGACTAGGATTCAGGAGATCTGTTTTCATTTCACAGTTCCACTACAAGTTTCCTGAGCAGATCATTTAATTTAATTAGAGATTTCACCTATTCTAAGCACACACTAATTGCTTAAACTGTGAATTATCCAAGAGAAGGACCACCTACCACTGAGTACCCATGAGAGTTGGCAGAGAGTGGGGAACGAGTCACAGCCGGACGCCAGTGTAATACTGCATTGCAAACACTAAGATACCAAGCAAGCTCCTCCCAGCCAATGCACTCCAACTGGGCATTTCTCAACATGCAGTGAGATGCTCTGAACAAGAAGCTAGGCTTGCTGCTTTAGGAACCTGGTTTTTGTATGAGGACATGCAAGGGAAGTGTCCAGGACCCGATGCAACCTTGCTGGTTCAGCCTGCCTCCCCTGTATCCACCACACACTCTCTTTACAATGAGCCTTCAGGATAAACAATGCCACAACATTTTTGATTAAATGCTTTTCAAGCTCTTAAAGTTCCTAGCAAAAGAGTTAGTTTTGTCTATGATATTGCATTATACAACAAGAATGATAGATTGAAACAAACCTTTTACCCTTTCACTCCACAGCTATTTCCACGAGTATTTTGATTCTGGCAAGAAGTATGACATTATTGATTTGCTCTGCACTGCTTGGTCTGGAGCCTCATCTGCAAAAGCATTATTCTTTATTGCTCCAATAATTTCACTGAATGCTGAGAACTCCATTGTATTTTTTTTACTTAGCATTTAGTGATTCTTTAAATTTTTTATGTGCTCTGAAGCTGAATATCAGCCATTTGCAGAAATGTACTAGAAGGCAACCAGAAACTCGGATGTCTCCATAGACATGGGTCTACAACTTTTTCTGGTCCAAAATTCCCCACAGAAATTTTGCTGGGTCTGGGATACTGACAGCACACTGCATTTAAGCAAGATTTGAAGTGGTAAGGATAGGGAAGAGAAGCTGATTCTGAACTCAGGACAGCATTAATTTCTATGCTGAAAGGGCTCCTGGTCAGCAGAAGCAAAGTAGTGAGCCAGGCTCACAGTAGATCCTAAGCAATGGGTCTCAAAGTACCTTCATTTTACCCCTTCTCCTTGCAAAGGCCTCTGACTTTGGTGCTGGATCACAGCAAAGTCCAGATCACTGCAAGATCCAAGGGTGCCTTGAGTGTACATTTATGGCAGATTTCCAACTGTGGATCTGACCAGGGAGCCTGTGGAGATGTGGGGACTCTGAACACAGAATTTGCACTTACACAATACAGTTTGGTTGGCTGCTGTTCCCTTCGGTCTCCACATCAAAATAAAAGTATCACGAGAAGATAAGACTGCAGGTGATGCATTGATAGCAAAGGGTGTCAAAAAGGTGCCAGTTGTTTGCTCAGGTAGAGGAGCTTAGAATAATGCCTTAAAAACCCTGCATGATGTGAGCATCTTCTGCTCTGAGAGGTGAACTGTAAACCCAATGCGACTGGAAAATGGGTACTGGAATAAGAGCATCTACAAAGTCAGGCTAAGAGGCATTCATTCTAGAAGCCACTTTCACACGGAGCAGGTAACAGACTGACACTGAGCTCAGAAACATGATGGAGGCTCCAAGGAAAGGCAGTGCTGTAGCCCACTCAATCTAAGGGAAGCCCAGGAACACAAATGCAGCATGGCATGACTTGAAGGAGAATTGGTCCAGTGTTTTTGTTACGGGCCAAGATCTGCCAAGACAACCACTGATGACTGCTTATTTTCACTGGATGTTTCCTTGTGTTTCAGCTACATGTTGTAACCCAGCTTGCAGGCTGAGGACCAAAACGATTACAGTAAGACAGAAAAACTCCTACTCTCATTAGAGATGTGAATGAGCTGTGATCTTCACATTAAGTAACATTTTAAAGTTTCCAGAATACTGCAACATACAGAGTTATTTAGCAGCCTGAAAAGGTCACATCTACTCTGCCTCCCACCACTGTTTACAGAGCACAGTAGGCATCAAAAACAATAGGTCACATATTTTCATGCTGTAGATTTCAGGGTAACAGGAATTAGGAGAAAGAATGTGTTTGCAAAATAACAAAACTATGAATGGGGCAAGTGAACAGCAAACACATCCTCTGTCATGCAAAAGTTCCCTTTCACTGCTCTTAAGGGGAGCAATGAACATTTTCCACATCCGAGGAATCACACTCAAGCTTTGAATATTGAGTCAAGAATTAATCCCCAAACTAAGATTTCATTACACACAACATCTGCCCAGAAGCCATTCTGCACTTCAGCCTTTGCTTTATGACCAAAAAAATAAACAGTTTCATGTGAGGTGTCAGGCAGCAAGTTTGTAAAACTGAAACACTAAAGCTTCTCTGTCAAGCTGTTAACTTGTCTATTTTGGAGAGCAAAGGGTCTTCCAAAGAAAAAGACAGTATTATACCCCAAGATATTGCACTATGACACTTTAAAGA
Source organism: Chloroceryle amazona (assembly GCA_027560015.1). Taxonomy (NCBI): domain Eukaryota; kingdom Metazoa; phylum Chordata; class Aves; order Coraciiformes; family Cerylidae; genus Chloroceryle; species Chloroceryle amazona. The sequence goes on from JANHFX010008593.1 coordinate 14,683, forward strand.
TGTATGGTCTTATAACAGATTGTGTGGTAATTTTCTCATGTAGAAGACAAATATCTTTAGAGGATATGTTTAGAGGAAGGAGAACACTATAAAATGTGCAATGCTGCAAGCATATACTGAAACTCAATATATAAAATCTTTTCACGTGTTTTCTCTCTCTCCAAGCAGTTGGACAATCTGATGCAACAAGGCTGACTCACTCCCATCACCACTACCCTGTATGTTCACACAGGGTGGAAGGAGAACATTGTCCTAATAACCAACCTGACTCACTTCTAGAGGTGCTTCACTAGCCATCACCTTCACTGCTTCAAAAGTAATAGATCTGTTTTCAGAGAAATGGAAATTCCACTGCGGATCCTCAAATAAGTAACTCTCCCATGAAGACACACAGACTTGACCCCCCTGAACACACAGAGCTGGGACTGACAGTGTATGTAACTATGGTCCCCCATAGTTGCAACACTTGCTGCAAATTCACACACAAATGTGCTGCTGAAAGGTTCAGAGCAAACCCACATTAAACCACTAAGTTCTGGCTTTGTATGAGTGAAAATGGGATCAGCTCCATTGAAACCAGTAGGATGTTGCCTCTCTACACCAGTGAAGAATTAGGCTCAGAACTAATTTTGTCATGTTTTTAAAGACTGTCCCAGTGGTTTTAATCGGTTTTCTTTTTTTCTGGTTGTGCATTTATTGACCCTATTTAAGAGACTTTTCAGTAGTTCTAATCTGCACATCTGTTCAATGCAACAACAAGACAATTACAAAAGCAATTTCAAAGATACTTCTAGTATTTAGGACTGATAGATTCTTGCAGGTGACAGCTGTTTAGCCACCCTGCCAAGTCCACAGCAAGCTTTGTATCACACCCAGAACAGCTCCAGGAAAACAATACACAAGCCACAAGTCACTAGTAAAGTAGAGACTTTGTCAATGCATAAAACATCACATGGTCATGCCAGGGCACAGCAGAGGCTCACCTCACCTCCAGCACTGCAAGCTCCATGGCACAGTCTTCCTCATGTGCCAGCACCTCCATACTGGACACAGAAAGCATGCCCCATCTTCTAAACACGTCTGCCACATACAGCATCCTTCCAGACACCAACTGGAGAAACTGAAAGCGGGAAGGAGTAAGGGGAGAAGAGCATTATTTTTCTGTCTTTCTATCTTTATGGATTTAACCTAAGCCTTTAGTTTAAGGGGTACACTTCTGCTGATTTCAGGGACTTTTTGGCCAGTTTAAGTACTATTTCTTTTGTTTGTTTCTTTCTTTAAATTAATATCTACATTTCTTCTTCAGCATTTAATGCAAACCTGTCTGGTAACAGCTGGATACTAACTGCCATCCTGCTGGTCATCAGCCAACATCAAACTAAGAGGAAGATGATACTGCTTGCATTACTGCAGTATCTGGTACTGATTAGATCACACCAACAAATGGAGATGTGCCCTGGATCACAGCTGCTTTTCAATGGTCCGTTAACATCTGCAGTGCTTTATACCCTCTCTCTGATTCTAATCCTTAGGGCAGTCAATGTCATTATGGTAAGTGGCTTCTCTGTCCCCACTCTACTTACACTGCATTGAATTAGGAACTTTAAGAACATCTTTCCAACTGACTGATCAAACCTTTCTTTGCTGGGTGAGCTCAGGCTTTTAATTTTTTTATCAAAAACAGGTTAGGTCTTTGGCCTGTTGTGAAAGAGTTTACTGAAATATTTTTAAAAGGATCTCTCAAAGAAGTCATCGGAGCAATTCACATTCTCTGTAAGTAAACAGGTATACTTCATATGAAATACTAAACATTTCCTGCTTTCATTATTTCAGTACAAAAAGTGTGCTGTGAGTAAGCTTTCTAAGCTAACAGGTCAGTTTGAAGGTCTACGTGAAGCTCAGATGTTGTAATGATCCCCTATTTAATTTAATATTTACTTTATTTAATATCTACTGCAAATGTTGTTCACAGGTTATTTTGACTTCGGATTTGTGAGTCAAAGCAACATATCTGATCATTGTTTGCAAGGGCTAACCCCTCTGCAAGGGCAGGACTGGTACCTAATACATTTAGAAAAGACTGGAATACAGAGCAAAGTCAGTTGGGAATTCAGCTCCCTCCCAGAACTGTTGCCATTTTCCTAATGGCATTCCCCCCATCCTAAACAGTACCAGCTGTAGGTAGCTACCTGTCAGACTCATTTCTAAAGGCCTCACTACTGCCAGTCACAGAAAGCTGACTTCATTTGTTGACTGGTAAGCCCTGTAAAAAAAGAACAGCTAATAGCAGTACTTCTTCAAAATATAACTGCCAATACGGTGGCTTTAAGAGCTCTTGCCTGATTTTAAAGTACCATGTACAGTCCAGAACATACACACTTCTTGCTATTTCAAACTGCTTTAAAAATTAAGAATGAAGATAAGTTAGTTACTAGTGGGGATTATACAGGGAACCCGTTTTACAGAGACACAGAAAACCACTGCACAGCACTGGAGTGTAACACAGCCACTCTCCCCTCTCACACCAGCAAGTCAGTTGACTGAAGCCACCATTTATTCGTTTTGCATCACCTGAAGTGAAGCAGTGTATTAATGTGCTTTGTCAAATAAGAAATGGTGGACATGTGTTTATCACTTCAATAAAAAGATAAAGCATATTTTGACTTCTGAACTCACTTTGTAGGAGGCATTCTGTACTTCCCCCTGCTCTGCAGCAGGGGAGCAGTCTGAGGACTCTCCTCTGTTTCCTGCCAAAAGTCTTCTCTGGCAGTTGCTCATTTCTCATAGAAGATCATTACATTTAATAAGACTAGAACAACATTATTAGACCACAGTGAGCAGATTCATCACCAGTCAATGCCAGTCAGTTTTCCCCACAGCCTGTCCTTGTTTGGTTGTTTTTCCCCCAGTAAAGAGTAGCAAACTAATTCTGTCAGAAAAACAGCAGGCCTTGGATTATTATTTTATTTTTGTTTGAAACTTAGGTGATTATTTTTAAGCAGGTCTGCTTTCACAAGTTCATTCCCACTGCACTTGTGCTTTTATTCACAAGTATAGCACAAGCTCCTTCCAACTCTGCATTTTATCTAACTTTGTGTTAATCTGAGGTGAAGCTAGAAGATTAGCAAGTTTTCTATCAACAGTTTGTTTACTGCATATCTAACTCCTTATTAGATTTGGGTAGTGTTATACCCAATCTACTACTATCTGATTTTCTGTCTGGACTTCTGAAGGAACAGAAATCTGGCAAATAATCTCAGATCCATTTTCTTGAAAAAAATCTAATTGAAGTTCACATAGAAACTGAACTTTGAAAAGTACATTTTCAGACATTTCAATCTTACAAGTGTTTTTAAATTCAAGAGCTCCATCCCCACTGAAAAGATATTCAGAGAACACACGCAAAAAAAACAAAAAGAAGAAATATGAATTAATTAGGGTTCATTTTCTGACTGAAGCTAAGCATCTGCTGAGCACACAGATACAGTTTCCACTGGGAAATAAAAAAAAAAATCAAACCCTAAATTAAATCAGTTTGTATTACAGGCACTCAGAACCATTCAGGACTGGGCATTTGTGATCTAACTTTAACATAGAGATGATACTAAATATGTTCAGGGTTGACTGCAGTAAGCAGCTTTTTCACAAGTCAACGTAAGTATAGCATTAGCACCAAGGAGTTTGGGACTACTTCAGGGAAAGCAGGAGCTGCCTGTTTGCTGTAACCTGTATCATGCCCAGTTTTGATTAAGGGCTCAGGATATTATACAGTATCCCATACCATAAACAGATCATATTATGATAATTACTATTAAATGCAGCTGTTTTCATAACAGAATTTACTTCCTTGACAAGACAAATTAAGTTTATTGCCTTTTGTTGTAACATTGAAACCATGTCTGAGGAAAGAGAAACATGAATAAATTACACAGTTCTTACTGCTTTAGGCTGCTGCTGTTGTCCATTTATCCTTTCAACCTCTCTGTTTTTTAAAAAGACAAAGTCTCTCACTAAGCTGCCTGTTGATAACCTTCTGGCATATTCCAATACGGGATAAGAAAACAAGACCAACAGGGGAAATACACAACATTACTAACTGATAATTAAAAAGGATGACCACATGAAGTCTAAAACTAAATCTATTACGTGACTGAAACAATACAGGAGGGTAATTAATAGTAAACTGCAACATTATTACAGCACTAATGCAGTGCAGTCATGTGGGAATACTGAAATGAACATGAGAAGAATTTAAATGGCAGCTGGCATGATTGTAAATCATCACTCAGTGAATTGGATACAGGTATGAATTATGCTGAAAAAAATGGAGAGTGGCAAAAGTATCATTCATTTCATTATCTTCTTTCCCCGTTCACATCTCTTCCCAATTTGATATTCCATCAAATTTCTGGCAAAATCGCTGTCCTTTTCCATCTAAATGGACTATTCTCTTCTAGTTAGTACTAGCTCTAAGGTATGAGAATTGCATTCTTGCTTTTTCACTGCCATTAATAATATACACGACTAATTATTTTGAACAGATTAATTTGCAACTAGAATACAACAGAGATACAGTGCATGCTATCTTGCCAAAAGGAGAAGTTGACAGTAAAGATGACAATCAGATGACACAGCCAGAGGCACAATTTAGACTGATTTTTATTGTTTTTTCCTTTCTTAATCAACCATGACTACCAATTAATATGCAAATTAGATACAAGAGGTCTACAATGGTACATTATTTTAATCTAGATTTGGTCAGAAGTAAGAAGTTGAATCAAGCCACTGTTTTCTGAAGGTTAGAAAAATCTCACCTGAGCTACAAAACAAAGATAGAGTGCTGAAATGTCAGCTGGACTGGGAAATTCTGTGCTTTGCAGAATTAAATAACTGTAGGCTTCAATGAATTTTTAAGTGACTAAATTGCGTCTACTTCAATACAGTCCTGCCTTTCAAGTCTGCACTCCTGTATTTAGCTGTTCCTCCTCTTCCTATGGAAGTGTTTTATGGCCTCCTGGAAATAGCTGTCTGGAAAGTTAGTACTTGCAAAAGGTACCTAAAGTTCTGAAAGGTTTCATCTAAAAAAGTGAATATCCAAAAAAAAATGTCCTATGCAACAAAGCAATTCCTACTGCACAATGTATTATTTCCACACCCTCTTCTATCCTGCCTAAATGAAAGCTTTCATTTCAGAGAGTCATTAGCTCTGAAGAGCAGGAAGGATGCTCTTGAATTTAGGAATTGCAGACTAGCAAGCTGGTGATGGTATGTTAGATCTGGTGGCCATGATCATGTTGACAAGGAATCTGCAGCTGGCAGCCAACAGCATGGTAATGACTGGAGGCACTGTAGCCAGGTTTTGATTTCCGTTGTTACCTGACATCTCTCCACTTGTCACAACCAGATTCTTACAGGTAAAAATTTTTCGTTCCACTAGCTGACAAACTCCATGCCAGTTTTTTGCTCACTGTACAGACCGTTCCTTGCCCACCACAGATAAAAGTGTTTTCTTCTTTGTCTATTTCAGGAACATAATTAGCATGGGGCAGGGATCAAATCATCATCTACATAATAAACATGAGAAGAAGTATTTTCTCAACATGAGGCCATAGCTGCATTATTTACCAAGACACAACCAACACCCTGAGAGGTTACTAACTGTAAGCCAAAGAAAAACATCACTTTTCAAGAAGCCAGAAGAAGTGCCCTCTGTAGCAAGGTTTTGCCATAGGTACTTGCAATCACTGAATAATGCTCTTGAAACATACACAGATTGTGAAATGAGGACCTAAATAGCTTCAGAAATACAGACTGAAACATCTACTGGACTACTGATGTACCACACAGTGCTGCGTACATTTTAAGAGGCTCTTACTGTCCACCAGCTCTGTATGAAAATACACATGCTGTTCATCACCTGAGAGCACAGCAGAATCATGGGTTTATTTAGAAGTTCAGAGGCATTGCAGTATATTGCCAAATCCATGTTCCCACCAGATCGGATTGGCATTTAATAGCAATATTTATAGCCTGCAGGAATGAATGAAACTAATTAAGTTTAGTAATTCAAGAGAACCTGGCATTCTTGATTGCTACATAAAAGCTAACAGTCTTTCATGTTCCCTTCCAAATCTCCCTCCCCACCCCAGTAAGAATTGAGGAAACTTCACAAAGTGTAAATAAATTAAGGAAAAAATAAATAAATAAAATCACAGTGGTGACCCCCTTTCAATATTCAGAAAGCACCCTGGGACAGACTTAGAGCTGATACAAATGTGGCTAAAATCCTACAGACTTTAAGAGTAAAGCCTCTTTTCACAGGGAGTCAGCTTAATTGTAAAGGAGATTTATTTTGTTCTATGTCCTCTCATCACAGAAACAGGTCCCAAAAAGCTACCTCAGATAGAGGTAGATCCAATTCATCAGCTGCACTGCAGCAGAGACTCCAAATATTGCAACATCTGTATCATTTGGTTCATGTGTGTTGGCAGATAGTAACTTCTAATTAATATCTAATCATTCACCATTGGAATGTTTAAAAGCATGAGTATTTCTAGGCAATTACTGCTCTCCCCCACCATTTCCCACTCAGGACTATTGTCAGAAGACAAGTATAAATTAACTACTTAAAATCTGCAACAGTATTTTAGACTAAGAGAAAAAAAAAACAACAGACAACAACAATTCATCACTTAAAGAGAAGATAAAACCAAGAGAAGGATTTCTCAGAAGCACTGAACTTAAGAGGAGAAGTATACATCTGAAGAGTTTGTCCTGGACACAAGTTATTGTGTGAAGCACTCCAGACTAGGAGGTACCCATAAAGAAAGCAATATGGAAGGTGTTTATTTCTAACAAAGAATATACCACCAAATTAAAATAATTAAATAATTAAAAACCCCTCCAAACCACAAAACCACAACAACTTAAAAAACCAAACCAAAACAACAACAACAACAACAACAACAACAACAACAACAACAACAAAAATGGCAAAAACCCCCCAACCCAACAAAACCAACCAAACAAACCAATCCCAGCTACAACTACTCACTCTCCTCCAAAATCCACTCTTCTGCCAAGGTGATGAGTTAAAGAAAATGCTCTTTAACAGATGATTAATTTCCTCTGCAGTACAGTGAAAATCTTTAGAGCCAGAGGTTGACTTAGATTAGCTTACTAAATAATAAAGAGAGCAGATTTTTAATTAGGTTGCCTAAAGCTCATTCTTCCTTCATTATTTATGCTTTTTCTTTAGCACAGTGTAACTGCTACCACTAACTTACATATATATAAAATAAAATAAAAAAAAACACAGAAAAGCTACACACACACATATATAGGTATACAGAGATGACATCGTGTCAGTGAGTAGCAGAGACATTTCCTCTGCATGCACAGGCATTTCTACCTAACGGTAACTGTGTGAAGAGAGACTTGGCACATCTGAACATCAGCTTTGCTCTTCTTCAGATCCCTCTTTTCCTGGGACATCTACAAGACACATTTAATAGGCAGAGTGCTGGGGGACCCAGTGTAGCTATTACTATTGCATTTCGACTCATTGCCTATATCTATCTGGCATCCATGATTTGATTGGAAGCTCTTCCAGGCAAGCCTGTTTTCTCTTGTACAGCACCCAGCCGACTTGGCTCCCACCAGCAGTGATGAATTGTCAGCAGCAGCATTAAACCCGCTAATTTTTGTTTGTAAAATATGTATATTTTCCTGATAGAATAATGCTGAGCAAGGTGGGCTCCAATATTCATGTCTGAAATGACTTGAGGTGGTAGGTTTCCCACGTATATAGTGCAGGGTGTGCAGAAAGCTGTATAAAGGCTGTGAATTATTAACACATTTACCATTATTCATTTCAGATGAGTTGCCTTTGCTCACTAAGTCCTGTATCTGCCTATTAACTATGAGCATCGGGAGACTGTTAAGCCAGCAAATATCAAGCCAAAGCATATGTTACACCGACATCTCAGAGGACTGGATGTACAGCAGCATTGAGGAGCAGGCTGCAGGAAAACAGTGCTGTAACACACAAGAGAGGTACCAAATCCAAGCAGCTCATCTTAAATTTGAAGCTGTCATTATTTTCAAGTAGAGATGGCTACTGAATACAGGCAAATAGAATATACATCTACATGGCACTAAAACAAATTTACATTCCAGGCTAAAAAGCTTGTTTGCCAGGTCTTCAATTGTTTCAACAACTGCTTAACCCCAAACCTGCAAAGGTTCCACATTTTCCACAATATTTGGTTTTGTGAGAACCTTTGGGACACATTTTATTGTTTTACCTATTTCATCTCAGTACTTCTGTTGTGCAGGTTTCATCCTTTTCATCAGCCGTGCCCAGAGAGAGAGCATTTAAGGCCAATAATTATATATACACAGCACATCCTCCTTCTGTTGTATACTATGCTTTTTCAAAGTTTAATAATCCTCAAAAAAAATGAGCATTCCTGTTCAGTTGTGTCTTGGTGTAATGTAGTTGGGTATTATTTTGTTTGTTGTATTTTTTTTTTCCGCCAAGGGTTGAATTAATTCAGTCTAGCACACTGCCTATGCAGATATACTGCTACCTCTGTTTGGGCACAGGGAAAAAAGAAAAGTTTGTGGCATCGTGCATTTTCATTGTAGCGATCCTAAAAGCCTTGTCATTGACCAAGCAATGCCATTGTATCCAAACAGATCGAAAAAGAACATTGCCATCAGTGAGCTCATATTCTATCTTACAGGGAATTTTTTACTGTTTTGGTTTTGTTGGGTTTTTTTGTTGTTGTTGTTCTTTGTTTGATTTTTTTTCCTCCTTTGGTTTGAGTAAAAAACGTTTATTAGGTTCACAAATTACTTTCCTCCATGTATTTCACATGCACAACGCAAAAAACTCTGACACCAGTCCATAGAAAAAGAAAGCCCACAGAGAAAAACAGAAAGGACAAACAAAACAATCAAATTCGCTTTTTGCTTTAAAGCACATAAAAAAAGGGAATAGAAGGCAGGCCATTTGAATAGCTCACAAACATGTGGTACAACAGCTTCCTAGGAGGAACACACAGGTTCAGATTTCTGCTCAGATACACTGGCACGCAAGGATCCTTACTGCAAGAGGAAGGACACCACTAAGGTCCACTTCCTTGCAGCATGGATGCAGAGAATCAACTCCACAAAACCAGCAGCAACACAGCTACAGTGAAAAAATAATACTTAGTGGATTTTCTTCCACATACCCATTAGAAATCCATGCTCAGGGACCACACAGCATTCCCTGGCTATCCACAACTGCATTAAAGACCTCTGGGGCCACAGGTACAACAGTACAGATTAATAAATTAGTACAGATCTATGCCTACTTTGATGCAGGGCTCTACTTTGTTCAAATCAGAATATTCAGGTTAATTATGGCTAAAACTGGACAATGGAGAGGTCAGACTGTGATATGGCCAGTAACAGGACAGACACACTGTTTCAAAATGATTGCTAGAGACCCCCCAGCTCACTCAAGAGAGCTTTCTCACCATTGGGGTTATAAAATGTAAATTACCTAATTCCCAAATGATTCTTCTTAACAGTCTGGCTATTTGCCTTTTGTGAAACTCTGATATAGGTTTTCACTGCTTGAAGTGGGTCAGATCTTCATGCAGAAAGTTTTGTTTCTACAGGGAATTACTCAGCAGAAGTTTAGATTCTCAGCTGAATTATGGTACACTCAGACTTTGTCTCGCTGATTCTTCTAACAGGAGCACTTGGCCTTCTTTTGGCAGTTTGCCTCATCTGGCTACTGGCTCCTCAAACATTTGAATTTTGTATTCCTAGAAATACTGTATTCACATCTTCAGAAGATCCCATCTCCCAAAACTTGGAATGTATTTGAGACAGCAACAAGAGCCTTCCCTATTTAAGTCATACACCAGAGTATAAATTCTTGTCACAGATACTTATAACCATGTGTTGCAGAGGCACACTTCAAAAGAACAGACATGAACACAGTTAACAGAAAGTATCAAAACAGGTTATACAATCCTATTTTATTTTCTCATGAGAGGCCCTGAGACAGAGCAGTTTTCCTTCCCCACTGATCAGGATAACCAACACAGAAATTTGCACATGTACACACGCAGCTTTAAAGCAGGGAAGATGTATTTGCACTAGTGAACTCCATCGACATTCAATGCACAGTATGCACTTCCCTACAAGCATTCAGTCATGTGCTTGTAGTGCTCCTGGCATTGCTTATAATTGCCCCTAGTTGATTTACATGTCACATTTTAAGCACTAGAGATGAGCGCAAAGTCACCTGCAGGTTTGAATCCTTTTGAAAACATTGTATATCATGGCAGGGGAGGTAGATGAAACAGTTCTCTGACAATATAACAGCAGGAAGAAAGTTCCCTCCAGTAGTTCTGCAGCTTCTATTCCATACATCAGTGACTAATTTCAACTACTATAACTTTACTTCAGCCAATACAGTTGCATTGGGAGGCAGCGATATGCCATTGTGTATACATGAAGGCCTATTCCCCGCTTGTTGCAAAAACAAGTGCCTTTTAAATATATATATATAGTTGAATTCAGATTAGGCATAAGGAATATTTATATTCTCAGACATGGAGCAATAATGGGATAGATTCCAATAATGTAACTGATACCTTTTTGATAGTCTATTACTTCAGTAGGATCAATGTATAAAGCATATACTACTTGGTACAAGTAAGGCTACCCAGAACCTAACTCTGCATTAGTTATTCACCCATTAAACTTTTATGAAGGGTCATGCTTTAAACTGCTAAAGGTATATTCAAAAGTAAATACATATGCAGAATTATGGGTATGATCCTGCCAAAGATTGCCATACAGGTTTCACTCCTTATTCAGGATATATAATTTGTGATATATGCTTAACTTTAAACACATGATTAAGTCTCAAAGGAAGCGGTGAAAGCCAAATGTCACCCTCTGAATAGATGCTCTTGCCCAGCAAGTCTGGGATCAGAGCTCTAATATTTAGCAAAAATGCATGTTATTACCTATCGACTCACCAGAAAAAAAAAAATATCCTTCAATACCTCTTCATGCAAATTTTAATCACTTTTTCAATGTCAAACCTTTAATTAGGCCGTTCCTTGGAAGCAGGGTGAACAGGCCATTAGCAATGCAGTCACAGAACAAAACTCTATTAAGAAAGTGACACTTTCACTTCAGTAGACTCAGACATACACCAATGTAGTTAATCTGACTCATATTCTAAGTAAAAAGAAGAAAATGCTCCAACAGCACAAGTTCTGAATGCCCTCAATTGTTTATTGGATCTGTAATTTGCACACATATGCCACTGTAAAATTGTACAGAAACACCAAGGAGAAAGTCTAAGTTTACTGTAAAGAAGATGTGACACTATTTCATTTTTCCTACTCTTATGAATTTTCTGTCAGAAGAAACTTTCCTCATTTGCATCCACTGCAGGGAAACAGAAATTTCTTCATTTTATTTAGGAGTGCACTGGGGCAACTTGTGGAACAATGAGCTCGCAGTACTCAAACACTGAACAAGCTGATGAACCACAATAACAATGGCTTGTATTAACTACAAAATTTACAGGCAAGGAACTGGACTCATTCAATACATACACGAGTTAGTAGCACCTTGTAATAAATCTAACTAGTATTATAAATAACACTGTCCTCTTGGATATTGGGAACTGCTATCCTCTTGTATCTTTCATCAAACACACTTACGTAGTCTCCGGAGTTCAAGTTGGACTGCAGAGAACTCAAGTAATATACACCACCATAAGGGTATGACAAAGCAAGAAAGATAGAAAGTAAGGAGAAGAATGATGAAATGAGGAAAAATGCCATTACATTCAAGTTATAAAAGGGCAAACAGAAAACAGATTTTAAACAATAAGTAGAAAGAGCAAGAAAATTATAGGTAGGGATTAAAAGAGTTCAGTGGCTAGACCTTGAGGACTTGAAGACCGTTTACTTGAAAATAGCTTGAACTGAAACAAAACCTCCTCCATTTGTATTTGTAATAGAACAATAATCAAGCCTTTGGGCAAAATATGAGAGCAAGGCATATCAGAGCTGAAGTGCAAGATGTGAAAATTTTATGTTCAATCTTAGAAATGAAATGTCTTTATCTGAGGAGGTTATTGTAAACAATTTTATTTTAGGAGTTGCCCTTTGAGATGCTACTGCACAAATGCAGCAGAAGGACACAAGATGCTCTTCTCTATTTGAACTTTGCCTTAACAGAAAAAATGCTGTGTGCTATTTATAAAAAGTCCAAGCACCAACAGCTCTTAAAGCATTTCAGTGCTTTTATACTTTTAGAAATCCAAACCAATCAACTGATGCTCCTATGAAACTTGGGAAAAGCTGCTGAGTCTGTTAATGTACAGCTTTAAGTACAACCCATGATAGATCATCTTTGGTTTACACATTCAGAAATATGGATGAGTTCAATTCCAATTTTAATTTCTATGGTCAAAGAAGTCTGTGAATCTCTCATGCACAAGAAGAAATAGTCTAAATGCATCTTCCATCTCTTCAATAAGCAATAAAATGCACCTTAATTGTTTTGAAGATTGATAATACTTGCTATTTAAAATGGCAATGTGGAAATTGCCAAGTGGCAGAAGAGCAGGGACAATACAGTGCAGTGAACTTTATGGGCAATGGCAATTGTCACTTTTAGGAATTTTTAATTTTACAAGCATCAGTGCTCCACTGTGACTTTGAGGCTGGCTGGAACAATGAACTAGTGCTTGCTAAAGATAACAATACAGAAGGTTAACCCAAGTTCATTTTAGCTGTTTCTGTGACTCCAGCACAGAAGTTGCTCATACTCAGCTCTGATATTCTGGAATCATCCTGAACCGAAAGCACTAGCAGAAGATAAACTGTCTTGATTTAACGACCATTTAAAATTCACAAAACAGACATTTGGAAGTCCCACTCCCCTCTACTTCCCATCTCTGATAGCAATTCACCTAATGTGATACTGGGATCTGCAAGAGCTAAGGCTTTCAAGTATCACCTGACATGTTTCTCCTCTTCAGCACATTATTTGATCAAGCTGAATTGCACCATAGCAGAAATATTGTTCATGATTCCCCCCCCCCCCAAGTATTTAATAACTAATTTCATTTTTCTGACGTATAGAACTGCAAAAATGCTCCACTTATAACTCCTCTCAACACCACAAGCTGCTCTAGCTTCTTGGCTTAGTCTAGCGAAGTCTAGGAAATACAGCAGAAGCTAAACAACATCACCCTCAAACATACCAAACTGCACATTAGAACGAGAGTTTCAGACTCTTTCTTTCAGGCTGGACAATAGCTGGACAGCAGAGGAGAGCTGTGATGACAGGACTGTCCCCCAGCAAACATCCCCTGGCCATCATGATAAGGATCTCCCACTGACAGAAGTCCTCTGGGGAGCACGTGCCAGGAGAAGCTCGTTAATTTGCGGTGCAAATTGCAGTGGGCTTTTCCTCTCGCGCGAGACACACAGACTAAGGGGAAAACGACTTGCACAGGCGGCCGGGTGCAGGGCAGCTGGTGCTCACACACAGCACTTGTCTTTCATAGGGCAGAACCCAGTACACGATGGCACCACCAATGCTCACAGACGCGAGCGCGGCCTACTTACCTCCGCCACGGTGGCCGGCCCGCAGCTCAGCAGCCGGATTAGGCCGCCACCTGCACACGAGGCCTCGCACCAGCTCCGAGCCCAGGCACCAAGCCCAGAAGTACCACAACCCCACCACCCGGGCTCTGCGGGCCCTTTGCGGCCTGCACCACCGGCGGCCCAGCCCACCCCCTTTTCTCCTGGTTGGCAGGTGCAGCAGCCGAGGTGATGGTCGCCCGTGTGTCTGCCTCGGTGAGAAGCGTGTCTGCTGCCGCCACAGAGGCTGCAGCCCTGCGCCTGCACCGCCTGGCCGTCAAGGGCTGGCAGCGTCCCGCCGAGCAGGCGCTGGGCCGGGGGTGCCAGCAGCCCAACAGCAATGGTGGCAGAGCCTGTCTCCACCCAGAGCCTTCCTTACATCTCCCCTCCAGCCCCTAATCGGCTTGCGTTGCGGCCCTCTTGGCACATTTCCTTTAGCTTGTTGACATCTCTCCGGTTTCAAGAAACCAAGAAAAAGTAACAAGCTGAAGGGACTTTAGAAAAAGAGCAAGCAAAGAAAGAGCCTGGTCAGGCTATCCTAAAGGTTGGGAAAATAACCCAGCCCAAAACCAAATACACTGATACATAGTGATTTCCTTCTAAATCCCAGAGTTCTGGCTGCTTTCCTCCTTTCTGTGTTCCTGACTTCAAACTGTTCCCTAAGCACTAGGGCTTATGGACAGTACCTGGCTGCAGCGGGCAGCCCTGACCCTTAGCTGTCATGAATAAATAACCCTAGCCCTCAAATCAGACCAGAAAGGTAGTCGAAACAGGTATATTTTGATCTAAACTCCAGGCCCCAATGCATTTGTCATTTTCATGGAAAGATGAGAATATCCCAGCAACTCCAGCAATTTCATTCAAAGAGGCCTCCTCCACCTACTCACCTGCTACTTATAGACTGGCACTCTGCAGAGAGTTTGCTGACCTTGAATGTTAACAGAGGTTTAATGATGCCATCCAGATAACCTTTCCAATGTACCTGGGGGAATCGCTGGTCTTCTGCCCTTGATGGTTCTCCTCACAGAAACATCTTGGTTGCTCTATAGGAGACAGCAATAAATTCCAGTGACGCACTCGGCATGTACAGATCCTGAACCAAATGTAATTTTACTGACATGCATGAAGTTACATCAGAATTGATTCACCCCAATAAGTTACACTTTAGCTCACTGTCTGCATCCTTGTTGCCCTTCAAGAGCATGTGCAGAGTCAGCCCACAAGGACAGATTCATAGCTCAAACTCAAGGTCTAAAATGTACTGCCAAGGTCAGACAGAGTAGACCTATATGCCCAACTTCACCCGGTGCCTTGAGAGGTTGTAAGTACTGTGTTACGGGACTCAGTACACCTCCATGGCATGTCCAGACAGATGAGGCAAAGCCTCAGCTATTCCTGAATACAAACTGTAAAGAAATAGCCTCTGGACTACACCTGGAGCTCCTATATCATGTACAGTAGGAATTAGTGTCCCAAAGGATCTAAATAATTTTGGTGTGAGAATGCTCCTGAGAATCAGATTTATTTATTATTTTTTAAAAGGAGTAGGGGGGTTGACTTTCCAGAAGCTGTTTTCTTGTTGGCAGTGAGGTAGTGTGCCCTTGGCTTCTTGTGATCAGTGGGACATTCAGCAGTAAGCACTCTTTGAGTTTCATCGATATTTTCAAGGGCAGGAGAGAACTTCACTCCTTTCGAGTACCACTCAGGCAGAGATGAAAAGCTTGCGAGGGTGCCAATTATATAACCTGACTGAGCTGACTTGTCAGTGAAGAGCTCTGCAGGATGCATTCTGGCTTCACGGGATGGAAATTCAGCTTTTATTCAAGTAGTTTCATTTTGTGACTTCACTGTTTAATCCATGGAGTCGCTGTGATCAGACAGAAGTAATAACTGAAATGGAGGTTGTTCAAATTTATTCTACTAGGATTTTACTCTGTTGACTATTCCATATTTCTTCGGTGGCATGCCAGCAAAACCATTTCAAGAGAAGAGTTGATGCATGCTGCACTGGAGATGACATAGGCTTCCACTGCATGACAGACCCCAAAGCTGAGGTATTGGACCCTTCCCAAGTAGGTTCACACAGTGCAGGGGGGCACAGGAAGTTGCATATCCACATTCATGCTGAATTACATCCAGATAAGTAAAATATGTCTCCTGGCTTATTATTGTGGTCCCTGAACCAAGTCATATACAGCCATACTGTTTCCCAGCCTAAAATAGCTTGTGTGCAGCTGAGTGTGTCACTTGGAGACGCATCTCTTCTCTCCCTGATCTATGTGCTATGTGGACTGTATTAGAATGCCTTAGATTGCCAGAATTTTGGGACAGGGACAGTCCTGGATGACACCTTCTATTTTGTACTCTCACTCTTGAACACAAATGCAAATGTGCTACTGCAGTTCAAGTAATGACAGCCTTTTCTTTTGTAGCAGGACAGAGCAATAAAACTCTTGTTCTTATAGAAACAGAAAGAGAGAAAAACTATCAGGAAAATGTATCTGAAGGAAAACCAGTATGGAGCTTATTAGTCAAGTTGCATGCAAGATTAAAAATGTATCAGCCTAGACCTGGAAAGTTACGTTCAAAGCCACGGTTTCAGAGTTAATTTATTATGCAGTACATTTCCAGCTCCACTGAGCTTAATGAGATTTGTTATTCTGTTAAATGGGCTTTTCCCTCGGAGCACCTTGTTTGATTAGACCATTTAACAAAGGTTAGAGTGAATGAGGTGTGTAAACACAACATAACCACATCAGCTGCCCCTTTGTTTTGCACACTGAAGTGCTAATTCCTCTTACAGATCGAGTACACATGTACTGCACTCTGTGCATGAAGGCATGTATGTACCGTGGTTGTGGAGGCAAGAGGAGATAGTGAGATTTCTCTTTGCTGAAAGCCTAAGAGAAACTGCAGGGAATTTCACAGGTCCCTTGAGAGGAAGCTTTAACTTGCTAACGGTCTCCAGTGGGTTTAGAGTTCAAAACTGGAACTACCTTCCTTTCACTAACAGCACTGACAACAAGTTCTCCAAGAGCTAACTAACAATTTGGGACATGATGGATGTATACAGAACTGTCTGTAATTAATAACACTGATTCATAGCACGACTAAGTGGACCTGACAAAATCAAGGTCCTGAGACTCTTGTTTCCTATAAAGAGTTGAAAACCTGAATGTCAACACAGAAGAAAATCACAGGGAAGGTGAAAGATCAAGCTCTGTTTCATGGAAGTGAAACCAAGGCATGTAAGCAGCACATGACCCTGGCAACAAGCCCAGGAGTGAACCCGAATCCTGTTTGTTTGTTCAACACCTGAATGAAACTCCTTTTCAGATGGTCCTCACAGTGTCCTACCCTAGTGTGCCCTAACTACATGCTCTTCCTTTCAACGTCCATCTCTCTGATGAGAAAAGAGAGCCTTCCACTCCAAGGCAAACTGAAAAATTAATTTTCTATCAAATTCAATCTTTTAAAATGAGAGTTCTTTGCTATTCTGACCAGCAAGTTGAGGGTAAATGACACAACCCTTAGTCAAGCAATGCGTCCATTAAGGAGACATTTTGTAATTTTTCATGGTACAAGCCTACACTACACAACTGACTGACCACCATATTCCCACTGTTTACATTCATTTAATATTCAGATCTAATATCATAATGCTTCCAAGGAAGCAGCTATTAGGCATTGTCAGTGAAAGTCTATTTATGGTGAAAAACAGAATAAATCCCACAAAACTGTCAAGGAAAACAAAAAAAGTCAAAAAGTTTGTTAGTGACAGCATCACTAACAAAAAATCTAGTGTGAAATGGTGTGAGTTTTCCACAAATACCCATTTTGTAACTTGTATAGAATAGAAGTCTTGTTGAAAATAAAATTAATGTACAGAACAAGGCCTGAACAAATTAATACAAGCTGTGGGACTTGAAAATTCACGACTGTGTGTAAATCTAAATACTTTTCCAAGCACCAGGGTAATGTTGCTTCAGAAACACAGAACAAAAATTAAAGAATCAATGACCTGTTGAAATAAGTGGACTTCAGAAGAGACAAAATTTTGCCCCAGATGTTTGGGCCAAACCTATCAACAGACAAAAGGTAGTAAATATGCACTTTGAAATCCAGTGAACAGGAGGAGGAAAATGATCTTTGGATTGTCTTTCTGTTCTGTAAAATTTTCCTGAAAAAGTATCAGACAACAATCAAAACCGGTTTTCTTACACCCACCTCGTCAAAATCTGTTGATGCTTCTTTCTCCACTACCTCAAGAGGAGTGTAAGCTCCTTAAGCAGATGCGGCAGTCTAGAGTTAGGTGGAGTAATTACATAGCTTCATGTGAGATTGGCCAGATCAGCATTTACTTTCAAGATCTGACAGATGACCTCATGCTTACTTTGTGTTAGGAGTGTGCAATGGGGGTATCAGTGCAGACTAGCTCATCTGCTATATACACCCTTGCTACCATGTACTGCTAACTCACTTCCATGTGGAGGCAAGACTATACTGGTTACCATGAGTCCATTCCTGAAGTTTCTCATCTTCTCACAGTCACCCTTGCAGCTGCCATCCTGTGATATAGAGAAGAACCATTTTCCAGATGGAGATATTGGAAAAAAAAGATGATAATTCAACCTCTTTAATGTATCTAAACTGCTTTCAGAGCCTGAGTTATAGAGAACAGAGATGTCATGAACAGTGAAGCCTGCCAAGATATCTTTTGATCACCTTTGGCGACCCACTAATGCCTGAATGGCAATGGTGTCCTTGCAATTTATGTCACTGTAGCTGCTCTGGACCACACACTGAAAAACAATCTGGATGTCATCATCAGCTCCCTTGGAGACCAAGAAGCCTGGACAATTTCATTGATGTTGCCTGTGCATATTGTTAAAGGACCGTGTTTGGAAGATGGCCTGAGGTCTCAGTCACTGTCTTGACTCTAAGGACTTGATCACCCCAAGCAACCTAACCACAGACTGACTGGGTGGGAGGCTGCAAGGCTGCACAGGGCCAACCATTCTCTTGAACCTGGGTACAAGGTCCTGAAGTGTCCTGTGAGGATGGTGATGGCATGGCATTTCTAGCAGTTTTGCACCCACTGCTGGTGGTCCAGTGGTCCCCAGCCAAACTTTACTCCACCCAGACCCTGTGGCTGACTGGGACAGAGTGGCTGGAGCTGCATGGCATAGCAAAAGGCCACTCCATCTCTGTTGCATCATAGAAAACGAAGTGCTCTGGGTCATTCCAAAAGGCTGCCTGATTCTACAAATGAACTTTCTATTGGCATGAGCTCAGCGTTTCTTTCTCCTTGTTACCATGATACAAAGAAGCACTAACATCCAACAGCCATCAGACAAGGAGGATTTAACACCATTGTAACCACAACAGTCTTCAGACAGAGTGGAAGTCTAGGCAGAACAAAAGCCCAGCTTAAGGGCATGCCTGGGACAACCCTTCCTGCTCCAATTTTTCTGGTATTGAAGTTTCATTATCTAATAGTTCAGAATGGCTCTGGGAGTAAATGCCTCCTGTATGAGTTCCAAGGTCACTTCCATAGCTGCAGGATGGAGAAATGCACTGAAGCCCAGTCAGCTGATTATCTTTTGCCTTGCTCTTGCCAATTGAATCCTCTCTTCTCTTGGACAAACTTATCCTGGAGCTAGCTAGACTGTAGGCCCCTGTTAAATAATGATGATTATGTTCCTTTTGCTCACTGCCAGACAAAGAATTATAGCCCCTCATTTAGAGCTCATTTCAAAACCATGAGATTCTGTAATTGAAAGTGGCTGAAGCTAATTTGATAACCCAGTTCTGAACACAGCCGACTAACTACTTTTCCTTTGTCCTTTCAACAGTAATGGCCTTGTCAGGAAAGTCTTCTGTGCTACTTTTAAGAGGGCAATTTTGACAGAGGTTGAAAACTATTGTTCTGTGACAGGCTGCAATTTCAACATTGCCATCAGGTTGCCAGCAAGGCCAGGGGCATGGCACTAGGTTCAAATGCCCTCTAGCCACATCTGCCCTCTGAAACACTGTCCCCGTGCTCACTCTCTTGGGTGACTGACTCTTGCTCTCCCAACATGCAGACCTCTGTGCAGGAGAGTCCCAAGCCAGTGTGTATATTTGCTGGGTTCCCCAAGGATGGAGGGAGAAGAGTGTCCTAGTGTCCGCATCCTGGCTGGCAGCTCCCTCAGACACACCAGACCATCAACACTTTCTGGCTAAAATCCAATATCAGGACACCCTGAAGGCTTCTCCTCACTTGCAGCTGCTATCAGTTGACCATACAGGGCAGCTGCACAAGTGGTTAGTTATAGTGAATCCCCTCTTGTGCTTAAGAAGTAGTTAAAATTTCTACAGCACAGAGAAGAAAGAGAGGAATTGGTTTATACCAGAGAACAGCCATATGTGGACAGACAACAGGGGCACATGGAAACGTGTGGCCGCCTGCACTGGCAAAATGCCCTCAGTTAGGAACAGCTAGAAAAGTAAAGCCTAAACGTGATGCCCGCCTAGTGCTCTATCTGTCTCTCAGCCTGCTTTGCTACTGTGATTAAGAGCCCTGATCCCTGAACACATTTACTGGGGAACAAGCAGCAGGGCAAGAAGCCCCTTTTAGCTCAAATTCCTGTCTGTCTCCTGTTCACATCTTCACATCTGCACCTGGGAGTGCAGTGGATTCAGGAGATGAGAGCAGTTTTCCTTAAGCCTCCTTTGCAGTCATCACCAAGGGAAACCTGCTGATTACAAGATGCCTATCTTTGGTGTCAGAGTAAATTTGTCCTGGTGTATTTTGAATTCTGAGCATTCCCCATGGTAAACAGAGGAAATGTAAGTAATGTGGTAAACATTTCTCTAGCCATAGCCTAGAGCTGTGCTCAGAACTTCTCTGGTTGTTGTAGCAATTAGCATAAACAAATTGCTAAATTGTGTGCTGTGATAAAATGATGGATTGCAGCATGGAAGAAATCATTAACACATTGATTAGCAGCACATGCCTTCAAAATCACTATCTAAGCAAATTCTGAGGATTGTGGGAGCTTTGTAAATGTTACAAGTGCTGGCTTCCATAGGCAAGAATCAGGAAATATTAATATACAAATCACCAAAATATCAAAATTAAATTTTCACTGCTGAAGTTGTTTCTTAAATGTTTTCTAATATTTACTGTAGCTCTTCACCGTGGAGCTCCTGTTCTGTGTCTCCCTGTACTCACAGGGTGTCTGCTTGAAGCAGGGTCTCCAGGTTTCCCAGTGTACTCCTCCTTTTGTATCCCTGTCTCTGCTGCATGTGTTTTAAGCCTTACTCAGCAGTGGATGGTGCAATGGTGTGTTCCAACCATGCGATGTATACCTCCTAGCATAGAAAAAAGATCATTTATATAGGTAAATAGTACATTGTGGTTTTTTTCTGCAGCACAATTTTTCTTTGAATCTAGTGGGAATTTGGTTTTCTTGCTTTTTATTAAGGGAAATGTTTCCTTGCATTTACATATTGAAGAGATCTCCTTCCTAAAGGCTATGTGGTTCACTGGCAACATCTGCTGCTAGGTATTCCCGCACGTTGGATTTAATAATCAAAGCAGCCTGTTATTGTCAAAGCTAATAGCAGTAGGCTCCAGTTCTCTTCATCACGCAAGTGCTTGGTAGTTTATAAAATTACTAATCTGAATGGGTTTCCTTTTATTAGAATTAGCAGACCAATCCCATCCCTTCTCCCCGTATCTCCCCCAGAATCACAGAATGTCTTTGGTTGGAAGAGCCTTTCAAGATCATCTTGTCCAACCTCCAACCCAACATTGCAAGCTCACCACTAAAACATGTCCCTAATCACCAGGTCCACACACCATTTAAATGCCTCCAGGGATGCCAACTCCACCACTGCACTGAGTACAGGGGGCTGATCGTTTCCCTATTCCTGCTGGCCACAGCGTTGCTAATACAAGCCAGGATGCCATTGGATTTCTTGGCCACCTGCACACACTCCT
>JANHFX010008595.1:11155-22215 GCA_027560015.1 Chloroceryle amazona
AGGCTGTAGGGAGAGGGGTCCTAGCTTCCCGTACATCGCGATATCTTCCGGCCGCCAGGCCCTAGCCAGCAACAGATATTGCATCTTGGGAACCTGGCCTAAAACATCCTCCAGTTGGGAACCTGTCCAGACAACTTCCAAACAATGAAAGTAGTCCTTCAAGTTTTGAAGTGATTGCTTGATCTGAACGGGGAAATGGGGTTTGGAGCAAATAGAGATGGAAAAAACTGTTATGGTTTCAGGCACCCAGGGTGCCCAGGAGTGGTTTTGTTTCTCCCAGATGTATTTGTTGGTCTGACTGAGTGCTGACCCCTGTGTAGCTTCACACCTCACATTTCCCATCTCCTTGGGCATGGCAGTGGCACTGCTCACATTTGGGACAGGCATTGCTTAGCTCCTCACATGCATGCTCCAGGCATGGCTGGTATCAGCTTTTTAATGGTTGCACAGGAGATCTCTCTGCATTCAGGAATGAAGGTCGGATCATGAGCCAGGGGATTCTCTTGGCTGGAGACAGGTCTCCACAGAGCTGGTTTGTTAACAGGCAACAGGAGTTCATTTATTTTACATTGCGATAGTGCTATTTCTGAATAAGAGTGAAAAAATAAAACTTTTTTCTATAGTGTATAATTTAGATTTTTGGCTTTTAAAAATTTGTTTACTTTGAATGGATGCCCAGAATGTAGCAAAAATTGCATAGATACAAACAGGGATTTTAGTTTCACCTTTCAAGTTACTTCTGCTCCTAATGCTAAGGCAGGAGCATTTGAAAAGGCCTTGGGTATTTTCCTTTTGCCTGGAAAAAAATATGTGAAAACAAAAATCCTAATGGAACGCTGGAGGCATCTGCTTCCAGATAGCTCTACTGAAGGCAACAAGATATGACCACACACACCAGCAAGATGAGGAAATTGTCCTAGGAACAAGCACCCAGCCGGATAGTTTCCCAGTTACTGCAGCTCCCTGCCCTGGGAGACACAGCCAGGGGGATGAATGATAGCTCCACAGACAATCCTGCTGTGAAAATAAACAATTGTTTTCCAAAATATTTGGTCTTAGAATCCATTAATCCATTTATCATAAATAGCCATTCAACAGCCCACCATTAAGACAAGCTCTTCGGGAATGAATCCAGCTCCAGAATTATGACAAGCTAAAAATGATGTCTATTCCCATGGCTATAGACAGAGAACTGCTACTCAGCAACACATGTACCACCAAGTGCCATAAAAATAGCCCCTTTGGAATTATTCAGTGTTTGGGACTTGTTATTTCATAGGGGTAAAAAATGGATCCATTTTTGCACAAAATATGCATAATATGTGTTCAGAGCTTTATAAATAGCATTTATAAAATTATGTATGTAATTTTATCTCAAATTGATGCTGAGCAAACAGACAAAACAACCAACAAGAAGTTAAGACACAGGTTTTGTTCTGAGGAGAAATCTTTGCTGGTAACACTTAGATAACTGTAAGACTTTTGCCTTAGTAATGCAGATATTTAAAGAGATCCTCTTCCTCTCTCCCCTGCTTCCTTGCTATCTTTAAGACACCTTTAGGGAAAAAAGAAGTTGAAATTACTATCATAATGGCAAAAGTGATGACTGTAAGCTAAAGAAGCAGCCCAGGCTAAGGTAGTCACCATACACCACAGCTTTAACCATTCTGTACAAGAGAGGCTTCCAAATGCAGAGCTTTATATCACTTGGCATCCCTGCTTTTGCAAGTGGAGGCACAAATGTGGTGGGAACTCAGTTGCTGAAATGGTGCTTCAAGCCAGAACTGAGGTCAGTAGCTGGGACATAACTTGTATTGTCTCTTAAAGGAGCATATTGGGACTGTTCTTTGGCTTCCTTTCTCATTATTCTGCTTCCTTTCATTTCACTTGCCCTTGCAGCACTGATGTGGGAACAAAGCATTTGAACTGGTGGGTGAGGAAGATGAGGTCTCATTGGAGGCTTCTGGGCATCTTTCCTTTTCCACTTACTGGCTCTGATGAAAGAGAGGTACAAATATGAAAATTTTGTTGCTTCCCTGCCCCAGGCTTTCCTGTCTGCCCTCTCCCCTTTGGAGCCTGGCTTCAGACTGAGGGTCCTTCTTCTCTCTAAAGGTTCTCAGTCACATCCTGTAGAGGTCAAAGCCCTGGGAAGGTGGTGTCCTGGGAAAAAGTACTGCAACAAAGTGGAGCAACAATGCAGCAGAGCTCCACGTGAGGCCTTACAGGAGGGGGTGATGATTTTGTTTGAGAACAGAACTGGTTTCATTCACTCACAATTTCATATCTGTACTCTTAAGAGGATGGATGCCAGCATCCAAGTGGTAATTTACTCTGTGTCAGATTGCCACAGGCATTACTGCTAGTCTTGACTGGGGACTACCCTCCAGAGGAGTGACCCACAGCCTGCTGGGAAGTGCAGGGTGCAGAACTGGATCCGTGTGCTGGAGGATGCCACCCCCCACATCAAGCATCAGAGTTGTGTTTGTAGAGCCTCAAGATACGGTACATGAGCAGACATGGTTGTCCTGTCCTGACGAGAAGGGATGAGGCGACGATGTCCTGACGAGTGGGATTTAGTCACTGAGGGAGGACTTAGGGGGGAACTAGATGATCTTTAAGGTTTCTTCCAAGACAAACCCTTCTATGATTCTATGACTGAGAGAGAATAAAATGGGCTTCCCAAAATGGTGCAACAGCACAAGACAGCAACTTCACTGAAATGCTGAGATCATTCAAATTGTAATGCCTTTGCCTAGAAATAAGCATGTAAAAAATCCTTTTCATGAACTATTACATTTTTCTTTGAAAAAAAAAAAAAAGTACTAATCTACTACATTTTTAAAAAAGGTTTTACACTTTTTCATATGTTTTCACAGAAGTCAATAAATATTTTATAGGGAAAATGACACCCCTCTTATCATTTTACTAAAATTATCAAATGTTTTCCAAGACAACTTTTCAATAACGCCAGGGTTTATTAAAGAAGCTTCTCCACCCTAGGTATCCTATAAAAGAGTCTTGGGCTGCAAGTCCATTATGGTCATTTATCTGAATGATAGAGTGGTAGAAACAGCTCGAGCTGTCTGCCTTTGCAGAGGGTCCCTGAACAGAGAAATCACTGGGCAATTACACCTTTACCTTCTAAATTCCCTACCCCTCTCATGACAGTGCTGACCAGTAGTAATATTAGGGTCCAAGGTCTTCTCATTCCTCACTGGGTCCCTTCATTGTCTCTAGGTGGGATGTTTCTTTTCTTATCTCTAAGGTTGCAGCTTTTCTGACAAGGGTAGTGGACTTACTTCCTTATCTTCCATCTCAGACTGGCTCTGGGGCTTCCTTTTACTTAACTAAGTGAAAGTTCAGCATACCTAGGTGAAAGTTCACAGCTTGCAGCCTAAGGCTTCATCACATTTAGCTACTGATGTTAAGCAAGTTATGCTAAGTGATTGATATCTTTTATTTCTTTACAGGTTCACATTTCTATTTCTTGAGGGGTCAGGGAGGTCTTGGTCAGAGAAATCAAGGGATAGACAAAAATGTTAGAACTGTGCTTTGATGTTTTCCCACCTTTTGCAAAAGCAAGAAATATTGCCTGTCAACGTGATAAAAAGGAGTGAGGCTAGCAGGAGGTTTATGCCCTCCTGGAGGCATGGTGTGCTAGCTCTCCTCCAAATTCTCTCATGCTATTTCCATGGCAACTCCATATAATGATAACTCCCACTGACTTTCTTCTTTTATCTGTTATTTTGGTCCTAGATAGTGATGGAGCTGAGGCATACATTTCTTTCACACAATTTGATGCCCATTGACAACCAAAGTATATAATGTCCTCATTCTTCAGACCTTCAGGAAGTGCAGTTGGTTCACAGCACTTTCGGGAAATCACCTGCAGAGCTGGACAGAGCTGGGACAGGCATATAAGTGCTACAGATGTTCAAAGGAAGCTGCAAAGGATGAACACTCACTCTCAGCACAAGGTGACAGGATTACATCCCACTCCTGCCTTTCTCCTTCCTTTGGTTGGACTACCAGCTAGAGGCTAAGTAGGAAGTCATGGTGTGATAGGAGGATGGATAGTTTGTGTGCAGGGAGCTGCACTTCAGCTGTCCTGCCCATGGAGACAGAAGGTCCCTCTACCTGACTGGGAGATATTCCATCCTCCCTGCTGTCTGCTCATGACTGCAGATCTGGTCCAACTCATGACACAAGGATCAGGAGCTTCTTCCAGGCAGAGCTGCAGCTAGTGAAACCCTCAGCCAAGTGCCTCTAACGCATGACTTCCTCCCTCTTACGAAATCCCTGCAGCATGCTGTTGCTGGCTGATAGGACAAGTGTCAGACATGCAGCTTGTTCTGGGAAACCTGTGCTTGCTTCATCTAGCTAATAAGATGGCACAGGACAAATTGTCAGGACCAGGGTGGAGTGTCCACACAGATGCTGGAGTCCAGCTGCCAGTGTGCTTTTGGGCATCCAGTTGTTGGGCTGCAATTCAGTCAGTGGCAGGGAGGATGGGACAGTCTGAATGTAAAGGCCTATTCTAAGCACCCCATTACTTCATGCCCTGAGAGCATCCAGGTATTCTGACTTTCCTCATTTCTTCCTACAGAGATTCCCATTTAAGCAAAGGATCAATGCCAGTTGAGATGGCATCCTCCTTCAGGAAGGGACCTTAAACCCTGCTGACTTACACGTGATAGTAATGCCCCTTCTGAATAAGGCAGTTGCTCAGAAGAGTTGTTCTACTCTGTTTAGTCCTCTCTGTCCTGTAAACCAGCTGTTCATGAGAGATTTGCTGGGGCTCAGGCTGTTTAACAGATGAAGAAGCTAATTATTCAAGAAGTTTTTCAGTTCTCTGCATGCAGAGAGATTTGCAAGGATGGGAGCATGCCAAGGATCAGTGCTCCTTAGCTGTGAGAGTGGTCACGGCAACCACATAGAGCAGTGAGGAAGATGGCACTGGACCCAGAGGGACCACATTGATGGCTGAAGTCACTTGGGATTTGTCATGCCCACTACACAGGAGGGGTGAACTAAGAGGGGACACACAATCATTCAGACATCACCTCTATTACAGGGAGAGGAAAGAGGGCACAGTAGTTTGAGTCTTCTCCTTGAAGAAGCCCAGATTTGAATTTCAACTCTGAATGACCCAGCACAATTCACCTGAGCATGTAGGTGAGCAGTCACCTAGGCACAGTGGAAATCTGTTCTTGACCTTGTGTTCTGAATGTAGGAAACAGCATTTCCCCATCATGCTGGCATGATGGAAGAATAAGCACATGAAAGATCTCCTGTAGGACCCTTAGCAATTCAATAGACATGTCAGAAACAAAACAGGAGAATTACTGAATACCATATATGAGATCACCAATACAAATAGAAGTCCAGCACCTTGTCCACATGTATTACAATGATTCCATCAATCAAAAAAAAATCCCTGCTAAGAAAAAAAAGTAAAAAATCTCTGCTAAGAGGGAGACCACAAAGACATGTTTCTAAACTCCTTGTATGAAATGTTCCCAAAGTTCATGTGTTTTTATTTCTTAGGATGTTGCTAAGACACAAATGATTCTAGTCTTAGACATAGAGATGCCTCTAAAGTGAGAACTAAAGCTGAAGAAACTTTAGTCATTGATTTTACCAGTAAGAATTTAACTATTTTTTTTTTTGGTCCCAGATTTTCACCTCAAATGTATCATCATGCTTCTATTAATTTAAATGTGAGCATTGTATTCACAGTTGGAGTCAGAGCATGCTCTAAAAGCTGATTGCATTTGAAGAGTGCACTATGAAAGAGAAATCAGGCGAGAGACAGTGATCATCTCTTCGGGATCCTGTAAAGCATACAGCTTCTTTCAGCATTTCCTCATTCATTCAATATAGACAAAGTTGGTTCCATTTTTAGAGATTACCACTAGACAATAAAGACAAATTATATTTGCATAACGAAACTTGCAGATAGGATCTTCCCATCCCACTTGTCTGCAGGATTTTTAAAAATATCACTTGTAGCTAGAGCCAGAGATGACCACCTATGTAAATCTGGCTTTAGGACTCCTCCCGTCGGATGAGAAATGCGATAGCCATCAAGATACGAATCACTAATCTGGTGTGAACGCACTCGAACATTTTGAATGGGTTAAAAATGGTGCATGATCTATCTTCGCGCGTTTTGGGTAACTCAGCACAAACAGGATCTTGTGTTCACGGTGGCTGCAAATCCCACAGTGCCCCCATCTGGTATTTCAAGATTCCGGCATCACGATAAAACAGGCAGTTCCAGATTTCAGGTCTTCACACGGGACAGGTTTTAGTTCATCTTTCAGCGAACACACTAAAGCACAGCAAGTGGCAGAGCCAGCTTCCTCATAAGACAGGAGCAGGGAGGGTGACATTAGCAACGTGATGCTGCGAGAGCTGTGGAGACAGCTCCCCATTCACCTGAAGCAGTTAATTGCTCTGCAGTCCTTCCAGCAGCAGCTTGTGCTTTGGAGAACTGAGCATACTCTGGATCCACCAGACTCCTGTTTTACCACCCAGTAGATTGCCACACTGCCAGAATCCCACATATCTGCTGTGCTGGAAAAACTTTCTGCATTCATCTTGTCCATAGACCACTCAGTGGAGTCAGGTAGGTAAATCCATACATTTTCTATCCTTCCCCATTCAAATCATCACACACTTCCTTGCATCTGCTTGTGAGGTGATTTGAGTTTAGGATCTGGACATTAACCCTGCCTCTGCTGAGGTCTCATCTCACACAAATCATTTGCCATTTTAAACCCAAAATTCTGGATGTAACAAGGGGAACCACAACACATACCTCGATATACAGTGATAATGGTGGTGATGGGTGAGGAGGAAAAGGGACACCGACAGGTTATGTTACCTACCTTCAGCTCCTTGCAATGTTATCTACCTGCTGCTTCTCTGTATAATAAGATTGTCCTGCCCACATTGCTGCCTGGTATCACTGGCTCTGGCACAGTCCCACCCAGGCAGGCCCAGGAGCTTGGTGGCTGCCATTTGGGAAGCTGGACAGGACTGGGGAGCAGAGCTGGGGAGCCATGATCTGCCTGGACAGCCAAGCTGCCAGAAGAAAGCCCTCTTGCCCCTCTGCTGCTGTACTCCAGTGACTGTCCATCTCCCAAGGCCTCATGAATCAACCAGGAGTCTGTGACCCAGGGTCTGGGGACTGATTGATCCTTCTTTCCCACAGAAACCTTATTGGAGCTGGAGGCTCTCCAGGCAACCATTTCTCTCCAGCAGCCAAAGTGCAGCCAGTCAGGAAGAGGTTAGTTGAAATCCAACCAAACTGCCTAAAATAAAATGAGTTCAGAGACAAGCTTTTTGTATTGCTGTATAAAACAAGCTGAACACCACAGTGGAAAAACTTCCATTTTAGGCTGGAAAGTTTGAGTATTTTTTTTTAATTGGAACATGCTGAGTCAAATAAATCATTTCATGTGAACAAAATTGCAAATTTTACCAAAGTTAAATCAAAAGCCATGAAATAACTCTTATTTATTTATTTATTTTAAAAAGGTTTTAATAGTAAAGCTTTAATGAGATTCAGATTTTTTTTTTTTCTGTTAATTACAAGGAGTTCAGCGTGCTTTGCTCTGACCCTATGGAGCTGGAGACCCCTCAGCCTTCGGCAGCAACAGTTCCCCCCCCCGCCCCGCCTTTTTCTCAGCCCTCCGGGGCGGGGCCTGGAGGCCGTGGCTCCGGGTTCCGCGGGACACGGGCGCCCCCCCATGGCTATCGGAGGAACAGTGGGAGGAGCCGCCCCGACGGGTCGAGGGCCGCCCGGCGGGGCAGACGGCTCCTCTCCTCGCACCGGCTTTCTTGGCGTCGCCTCCTCTTCCTTTGCGGAACCAGAAACAGAAAAACAGCCTCCTTGCTGTTTTTGAGGGGGTTGCTTTTACTTCTGCCAGAATTAGCCCAGTGGGACGTGGCCTGCTGATCTGGACACCACCATGGATACCAGGCATATGCTGAAAGCATCCTGGACTCTGCGTTCTTCATTGCTCCCTTGACACCAGTCCCAGGTGGCTGGTTTAGGGGCTAAGGGTCATGGCCGGCTCCTTCTGAGCAAATAGGCAGTGAAATAGGGTGTTTTGGCACTGGTAAAAATGGAGTGCCTGCAGGAACAGCCTGTCTCATTTACTCTGATTATAGGGGGGTCCTGGGACGACTAAGTGACACTGAGCAATACTTAACAACACTGTACCTAACTTCCGAGATTCAAACATGTGTTTGTTCAGTCTGGTAAAATTGGCAAACTGATGGTTTACAGGAAAACATGTTTACCTACAGCACTGAGCAAGGAGCAGCACCAGGATCAAGGATGCTCCTTAGGTCCCTTTCTCCCCATGCCTATAGACCTCACCCCAAATTTTCAGCTTCACAAACTTCACACTCCTGCTCCAGCATTTGAGCCTCACT
Source organism: Chloroceryle amazona (assembly GCA_027560015.1). NCBI lineage: Eukaryota > Metazoa > Chordata > Aves > Coraciiformes > Cerylidae > Chloroceryle > Chloroceryle amazona. Next base: position 19,604 of record JANHFX010008595.1, read on the forward strand.
GCAGACCATTTGGGGGGGAAGGGGGAGAGAGAAACAGCAGACATGGCCGTATGTTCAAGACACAACATTCTATTTCAGCTCTTGACTAATTTATTAGATAACAAGATGCCCATTTTGTAAGCCACAGCCTTTTCTTTCTCTGCAAATGCACCTGTTACTGATTTAATGTGAGAATCTCACTACAGAGATCCAGATAAGATCAGCCTGATGAGATGGGAAGGCAGCCCTTGCTCCACACTTGGCACTTCAGAAAGCAGGAAATGGTACTCCTATCTAGCAGGGTGCTTCACTCATCACCATAGCAAAGACAAAGCAAATACCAGTTTCCCTAGAAACTGTGAGTATTAGGGCATGTTGACTTTAAGGGAGGGAATCTCACATAAAACAGTTCTGGGTACAGAAGGGTGAATGTGCTGCAGGTAGAGAGAGGATGACAGAAGTTCCAGGCACACAGGGACAAGGGTCACTGGAGTGGGGCAGAGACGCCCCGAAGACACTCCCACAAACACGGTCGTCCATTGCTCAGTGCAGTGTCAAAGGCTGCCCTAGGACAGAAAGAGACAACTCCCTATCCCAGGATGGCTGTAAGGGCACAGATTTATTTGTCGAGTGCAGCTGGTCACCAAAAACTCACTAACCCCAGCCTGAGTGGAGTGATGCAGACCAGCTGGTACCCAAGCTCTGGGCTTGCTGCTACTGAGACACACCTCCACTTAGCATTCAGAGCCCCCAGAAATCAGGCAAATATTGGCAGTCCAAGGGTCCCTTGGACTTCCTTCCCTAGGATGCCCTGCTAGGAGACGCAGCTGCTGCTGCAGCATTCAGCTTACAAGTGACCTTGGATGCTGTTTCTGGGTCCTGCCAGAAACCACCTGCCTTAGAGACAGAACCCTGGAACTGTTCTGTCCCTTCTGTTTATAACCATACAATCTTATCCAGGGATGGGGAAAATGAACCTGAAGAAGGCATTGCCCAGCGGTGCATGATTGTGGCAACATACGCCAACAACATACCAAGCTGCATGAGTAAGGGTAAAGTCAACAAGGTGAGGGAAATGGCTATTCCACTTTATTTAGCACTTATGAGGCCATATCTGGAGAACTGGGTTCAGTTTGGGTCTCTGAAACAGAGTTTGATCAAATGGAACAAGTCTAGCAGGGGTCCACTGAGACAGTTGAGGGCTGCTTGGAGCATGTCACCAGAAGAGACTGATGGACCTGCTCAGCCATGAGAAGAAAGGCTAAGGGGGATCCACTTGCTCTTGTCTATTAAGTAAATGGATGTTATAGAGAAGATGAGACCAGACTTTTCTTAGAGGCGCACCGTGAAAAGACAAGGGATGACAGAGAAGTTGCAACAAGGGAAATTCTGATTAGACACAAGTTTAAAAAAAATCCCAATGAGAGTGATCAGCAGAAGCTGTGGAATCTCCACCTTTGGGGATACTCAAAGTGTATCTGGACAAGGCCCTGACAACCTGGTCCAGTTCTGAGGTGAGCCCTGTTCAGGGCAAAAGCTGGACTAGACCTCCCTGGAGGTCCGATCTGACCAAAACATTTGTGTGACTCTGTAATTCCACTATACCTCCTAAAATACAGGAAAGAGGTGGAAATGAGGAGGAAACCTATGGCTTCACCAGCTCCCTCCCTGTGTGGAAGCTCATGCTTTGAAGGCAGATTGGGGCAGAGTTAAGCAAGAGGCATCCCACATGTTACTCACATATGGCAGCTTTTAGATCTCATGTTTGTTTTCAAGATAGTGCAAATCCAGTCTATTCCTGGGGAGAGCGTATGTCAAGAACAGTGTAAGCTAAGCAACCTGCCTGGCTGGGTGATAAGGTAGGGAAGATCGGTGCTCTGATGCTGCCACTTAATCCTCTGAGTGTTGGTCCCCTCTAGGTGCTGCTCACAGGCTGTAGTGCAGCTACTTAACTTCTTGATGCAAATGGTGGAGGAGCCAACTAGGAGGGGAGCAGTGCTGGATCTTATCCTCACCAACAAGGAGGGTCTGGCTGAAGCAGTGAGGGTTGAGGGCAGCCTTGGCCTTAGTGATCATAAGATGGTGGAGTTCATTATTTTGTCTGGCAGGAACAGGATATCAAGTAGGACAAAACCCCTGGATTTCAGGAGGACCAACTTTGGCCTTTTCAAACAATTGCTGGGTGAAATCTCATGGAACAGGTTACTAGAGGGCAGAGGGGCTCATGATAGCTGGTTAACATTTAAGGACCTCTTCTTCCAAGCTCGGGACCAGTGCATCCCACCAGGTAGGAAATTGAGAAAGAGAGCCAGGAGACCCACATGGTTAAGTAAGGAACTGCGAAGTAGACTTAAGAGGAAGAGGAGGGTCTATAGATCATGGAAGAAGGGGCTGGCTACCTGGGAGGAGTATAGGACTGTTGTCAGAGAATGTAGGGAGGTAACTAGGAAGGCTAAGGCCTTGATGGAACTCAACCTTGCAAGGGAGGTTAAGGATAACAAAAAGGGCTTCTTCAAATATATTGCAGGAAAAGCTAAGGTTAGAGGCAATGTAGGTCCTCTGCTGAATGAGGTGGGTGCCCTGGTGACAGATGACACAAAGAAGGCAGAGTTATTAAATGCCTTCTTTGTCTC
>JANHFX010008602.1:8056-28136 GCA_027560015.1 Chloroceryle amazona
GGTGCTGGAGCGGGTCCAGAGAAGGGCAATGAAGCTGGCGAGGTGCCTGGAAAGCGTGTCTTATGAGGAGAGGCTGAAGGAACTGGGGTTGTTTAGTCCAGAGGAGACTGAGAAGAGACCTTACTGCTCTCTACAAATACCTAAAAGGAGGTTGTAGCGAGCCTGCGGTTGATCTCTTCTCCCAAATTACCAATGACAAAACAAGAGGAAATGGCCCCAAGTTGCATCAGGGGAGGTTTAGATTAGAAATTAGGAAGAAATTCCTCACTGAGAGTGGTCAGGCACTGGAACAGGCTGCCCAGGGAGGTGGTGGAGTCGCCATCTCTGGAGGTGTTTAAAAAAGTAGATGTAGCACTTGAGGTGATGTTCTAATAGATAGATGTTTGGATGAAGGTTGGACGTGATGATCCTAGAGGTCCTTTCCAACACTAATGATTCTATGATTCTATTACACATATCTTTGAAGCTGTAAAATGGCAGTACTTATCCTGGGCAAACGATAACTCACAGGATAAAAGATCACTTTGATCTTGAGGCACATGAGGGTCACAGATTGGAGAACAAAGTCCAGGAACTTGTTACTCCACACAGAAACTCTTTATTTCCTTATTTAGTAATAAGTTTGTTATGCCCCTGAATTCAGAAGGTGACCATCAAACAAAAATCCTGTGTGGTAAATTTCTTACTTAATATTTGCTTTTAATAATTTTTCTATTCCTGCTGAGAATTTGTGCTACATGTTAGGGCCAGCTCTAAAGATTATTTTCTAATAAAACAGCTTTATCACTTTTTGTACTTCTACTTGCCCTTTCTCCCCAGATGATGGTATTTATATCCTTCACGGAGACAGCTTTATACTATTCTCTGGTATAGCTAACTTTCCATACCCATTTGTGATAAGCTGTCCCAACATGAACTCTTTTTATCCCAGTATAACTTTGTCAAACATCAGGGACATTGCTGTAAAATAGTCTTGTTAGTACAGCTTTTCTGTGCAGCCAGGTTTGAAGGGATGGAGCTCTGAACTTGCATGTGAGAGATGGTGGTGGGAGGATATAAAGTGGCTGCAATTCAGCTGGGCAGTTTCCCAAGCCTGTCAGTATATTTTTGTGCAGATCATGGGGCCCATCTAAATTGGAGCAAAAACAAGAGTGGTTTGTTTGGCTTGCTGTGCATGGGGTAGTGCTGCCTAAAATCCCTGGACTCGTGCCTGTGGCACTCTCACAAGGTTAAGATCCAGCCTCCCAGTAGCCCTGCTCTTCAAATAAGTCTCTTATTAGGGTCTGCCAGGGGTTTGATGACACCAGTCATCAGTTCATACCAACAGCCAGTCACTGACCCTTTATGATCTTCTGTCCCTTTTGCCTGCTGTTGCCCACGGCCTTCTTCCCACTTTTATCGCAGATTTATTTTGGGGGTTTACTTCCAGATATTTTGCTTTGCTCTCTATAAAAGCAATAAATATTAGAGTGGAGAGTGCCAGCTAGCATCCAAACTTCCCTGTTTCAGTCGGAAAACTGTGAGAACAACTTGAAGACTGTATTCATTTGTTTTTTTATCAGATGTCTCTGGTAAGATAATCATTGTGTTTATAGATACATATATACACCCACATGTGCACACTGCCGTGGCTGCTAACAACCAGATTTTCTTCATTGCATGCAGAAGGATTCTTGCTGAGAATGGCTCATGCCCTGGCTCTGGTGGTAGTTTTTGTGATACAAGACCAGATTAAGCCTTATCGAACCACAGCTCAGTCTTTGAAGATCCACATCCAAGTGCTAAGTCTCTAAGCAATCCAAAGGTCTCCTGGGCCTTGTGAAGTCTGTAGACTGCAATCAGCAGTCTGGGAAGGGAAAGCAGTTGGAAAATACCTCTGGAGTTGTTTGTATGCCACTGTCCAACAGCTGACCATTGCCAGGAGATAAGACTACAAGCTGTGAAAGGAGGAAGGACTGTAAGGATTGCTAGTGATGGGCTGTCTGCCTGCATCTGGACTGGCTTTGGGGTGGCTGCAGTGTAAGTGCTGAAGTCCTGGCTTGCTTATGGTCCAGAACAGGGTCTTAGCTGAAATGAGGCACAGTTGTTACCTGGACTGCATACACTGGGGGGGGTGGGGTGTATGTGTGTGGAAACCAAGTCTCAGTAGTTCTTTAGATGGCTGCAGGTGCTTGGCAATGAGATGTAAGCCTTCTGCTGCTGTTGTGTACTGTCTGACTGCATGGGTCACAGGCTTCAAGCAGCTCTTGGCAATGTGTACCTTCTACTAAATGCAGGTGTAGCACTGTGCCGTCTGTGACCACAAACTGTCAGCTGAACTATTACATGCTTCATTTGCAAACCTCACTGGAATTTTTTGGCAAAGTAGAAATACAGTCATTTCAAATATAAATAATTAGCGAAACAGCCCCTGCCAAGATAATGTTACTCTGCATGTATAAATCTTCCCCTACTTAGAGAGAAAACAAGTTCTATGATGGTTACATTGTTTCATGTGCTACTTTCAAAAACTGGAGACTATGTAGAAAGGGGTGTTTTAAGAAGCTGAGCTGCCTATGATTGACATCTGGATAGAAGTTAAGTTACCCTGAGAGTTGAGAGACCTGGCTTCTTTTAGTAGCCATCCTACAGCAGCCTCCTGTTGCTGCTTAGCTACTTGGCTGTGGCACCCCTTCTGTCCAGATGTGGGTGATGATGCCTTTCAGGAGAAGTCATTGCTCTCTTTGAGGTCCCAGATGGATTAGCATTTAGGAAGCAAGGAAAGGACTTTATGCAGTCCACTGGAAAGCAAAAGTACATGAAACATCAATTCATATAACTTTGTATTTGGCTGCTTAATGTGTCACGAGATGTTTGTTTCATTGGGTAGAGAAAAACACCTTCTGAACCCATTAACTGAAATTAAGTCTATCAAAATAGAAACATACTGTTGAGGTGAAATTTTCAGCTCATTGCACAGCCCCCTGCAAAGCATATGTAGGTTGTTTTAACTTACACAAAAAAAAATCCTGTGTTGTGCATATGAAGTTAGTGCTCGTTCATGGTAGGTGCTTATCAATCAGGTCTGCAGATGGAAGCCCTGAATTTTTTGCAGAAAAGCAGTAGACTGTTTGGTGTCAGCATATGTTCCTTTTGGTATGTCACATACCACACTTAAGTGTCCTGCCACTGTGGCTGAGTGGGAAATTCAAGCTATGTACTTTGCTGGGAGACAGCAAAGTGTTCTAGTTAGCGGAATGGGGTTTTTGGTAGCTAAAACTCCTACAGTAGCTGAAAAGTACTCTTGAAATCCTACTGTGAACGTAGAGTGATCCTTGGATACTTTGTGGAGCTGCTACAGGCAGATATGCCAGGCCTGAGTGGTAGCACATTAAGCTCTCGAGCATGATAATGCCAGCAGGGAACTGGAAACTCTGGAGGCTGTTATTCAGCTGTGCTTGGTGTTCACAAGGATGGTAAATGTTACTTTTGCGAGGAGACTCAAAGTGCTTGTCAAAAAGTACCAGAGACTTAGAAATGCAAAAGCATTTCCAAAAACCCTGAAAGCACTTAGAAAACCACACAAGCCCACAAGAACAAGGTGGCCAAGTGTTGCCTATGCTCCTGGCCAGGTTTGTGTATGGGGAGGCAAGACAGGAATCCAGGGGAAGGACCCTTGCCAGATATCCCAGCACCACCCACCTGCTAATAGCACCATGTGGAGCATGGAAATGGGAAAGCAGTGACAGAATCCATCTATCACCCTCCTGGCCAGGTGCAGCCCGACTTATTTAGCCCCAACCCTTCCTGTAGCTCATGGAAGCAGAGAAGTAATTTGTTTTTTTTTTTCATTATTTTAATCTTTAATTTCCTGTTAAGAAGAGCAGTGTTGCTCTATTTTGTCCTGTTCCTCTGCAGACTCATTAAAGAGCTTGCCGTGACTCTAGTCTGACAATAGTTGGGCTTCAGCACTTGCTCTGCTGTTGCTATGCAACCAACCACCAACAGCAATTTGCATGACCCATTCTTTGGATGATACTAATATGCAGGAATTCATGCCAGCTGTACTTCGTGATGTGACCATTTGCAACCAACCTTCTCCTTGCTTACCTCTTGCCTCTGGTATTGCTTGAAGTCAGTGAATGTGTGTTGTTTAGTATTGGGTTATGTGTAAGTATTGAGCATTGACAAAAAAAGGGATGTAAATACCATAAGGTCATCCTTACTGAAAATGTGAAAACACTCAAGGACAGGAAGCAAGAGTGTGGCCAAAAGTTTGCACAACCAGCCCATATACACAACTAAAAGTTAGATGGCCACAAAAAAAAAAAAAATCTTTGATACACTAGATGGACAATTCAAACACTTGTGAAATCTGTGTTTTTGTGACATGTAAGGAAACTTTTCCAGGGAAAGGTTAAACTCTATGGTCATCCTGGTAGTAACGTAATCCTTGGGGTGGATTTGCAGAGGCAGAAGTAGCACTGGGGCTGTTTATTCCTATTGACTGTCAATCGCACTTTAGTATCTGCCTTTCATAGCGGAGGGATTTTTTTAGTTTGTTTTTTTCTTGATTGGGTTGGGTTTTTTCCAAACCAGAGCAATGTTGTTGGAAAGCACCAGTTAGCATTGTAGTGTCAGGAGCTGCTGTGTGCCCTGTGGGCCAACAACTTTCCTTCCCCAGCACTGCCACACATTTCCTTGAGGACAGCATTTCCAGGTGGGCTCAGGCTTATGGCCTCTTTTTTCAGGCCATTCTCAACATCCTTTTTACTTCTATAGGTGCCATTTGTACTCTGCAGTATCACTGGGGTTTCTGTAAGAAGCATTCTGAATGTATTAGCTGAAGTGAATTATTTGTTTGAAATCAGGGCATTATTTTCTGTTGATGTACTATATAAGTGGATATATAAATAGAAGAATATATAAAACATGTTATCCTAAACTTAATCCATAATAAATTGATAACCCTGTCTTTTAATTCTAATATATTTGCAAGACCTCTACTGTTAAATTAGCTGCAGCCACACATTAGTGTGATCCTTGTCCTGTGTGTGTATACATGTGTTTGGTTTTGCTAATGTTTACATGCCTGGGGATTTGTGTGTGATGAGAAACAAACATTGTGAAGATATTTTCCTGTATTTCTTATATTCCTATGTATTACTTTATTCTGTTTTCCTTTAATTGACCTATATCCACAGATATAAGATATGTTGTAAAAACATGTTTACAGTAGTTTCTAGGAAAAATTATTTTACCAATAAGCATAAACGTATAGCTGGAAACATGTTAATGTTGAATACTTGTTCTAAATAGGATTTTTATTTAGATATTTTACTCAAATGTAATGATTGAGACATGCTTCAGAATTAATGATTTGTGATGTTTTAGATTCTTAGAACTGTTCAGGTTTTTTTGATGTTACACTATTTGAAAATCAACCAACTGGAAATTACATACGCTTGGCATTTATGGTGAAGATGGATGCATTATGCTGACCATGAAGTTTGTTAGCATTTTATTTAGAATACTAGGAAAATGAAGCTCATGTAATTATGGGGTTTGTACTTGTGGGGTTCCCCCCGCCTCCAGAAACCTGTTCTTAATCTCTCACAGGATGACATTTATTTATTGTTACTGATTTGGTAAAACCTTGGCTATTGAGAGTCAAAACCTTTAACCTGCCTAGTAGTAATTCTTATATATAAAAATCATCCTGTTACATCAATAGGGTTACTTGTAAAAATAAACTTTTTTCCAGAATGGGCTTATTTTTAATATTATGTTTTAAATATATTTATGTACAGCCTCTATTTACTTAAAACTAGTTATCTGATTTGTTTCAAGATAAAGATCTATTTTTTGTCTTATTTCCTATCCTATTTTATTGTATTTTAGGGGACAGTCTAAAGGAGTACTTTTAACTGTGATTCAGAATGCTGCAGTGCACTTAATAACTAGATATGTCATTATAATCTTCTTGCTACATAATCTTCACTGTCTGCCTGTCAGTTGATTGGTTCTTCATACCCATTTTGACTGTCTGGCACAGTAAAACACTTTGCTATTTATGTGATGTGCTTGTAGGATTATTGACATCAGAAGCAAGCTGATGATGAGAAGTATAACTGGACACTCAGTCACACTCACACTTCCTGCTCCATCTCTGGTTCTTCAGGGGCCAGCAAGCAGCTGGAAGTGCACTGGGTCCTGCACTTGAGCATCACTGCAAAATCAAGCTTGTTGGCGATGGCTTATACCAGAGCAGGAATTTTAATCTGTAACAGTCTCCATTTTGAAGGGTTAGGAATTTCACGCAATAAAATATGGGTACAGGCAAAGCCTGTCTTAGAAAAATAGGATGTGCCTTATGTCATACAAAGTCATCCATATTTGAAATCATTTATCTTTTTGCTGCCCACTCAGCTAATGATTCTCCATGCTCTGATGATATGTCCTGCAGAAGTCACTGCATCTAAGGATTTGTGAAATTTCAATTACATGACAGAGGAGGTAAGCAGCCAATTTGCCAGACCCCTCCTGATGCCATACAAAATACATATAAATAAAGGGCACATGGTAATCAGAGGTTTGATCTTGTATTTTCCATGAGATAGATATCTGTAGCTGAAAGATAAGTGAAGCAATTGAGCCATTGTCACTTTTCTAATATTTTGTGCCAAATTCCCCACACACTCAGAAGCTCATTACTTTGTAATGAGTAAACCAAGAATTTCTGCATATTTTGACTGTGTACATAATCAGTAGGTATTTAAATATGTCCCTGGATTCATCACAGAAATACATCTTTGTCCCATTTGTCCTTCACCCTTCCATGTTTTGCAAATTCTTCTCCACTGTAAGTTTGCTTCTCTTTCCCTTTGCATTTCCTAATGACAAGCTTGTGACTAGGCTTTCAATCATCTTCCATGACAAGTGAAGCTGGGTTTGTCAGGAGATAAAATATTTTACTAGATGAATGGATATAGCTGGAAAAAAACTCCAGACAAGCTAGTGAAAGCTGATTAAACTGTATCAGCTGATTGAATAAAAGATAGTGTGTCTCCCTAAAAATAGTGCTTTGCTTCACCTTTCTACCCTCCTAGTTCCAACAACATAACTTCCAATTCTGGTGGCAAAACTTTCTCTCAATTTCCCCTAGAGATTCTGGTTTGTTACAAAAGAATAATTCTAGTTTATGCTTCATAATGCCAGATGGGCTACGACGATGCTCTAGCCCGCCTTCCTGTTTGACACACAGCATCAGGCTTTTTCCTGTTTGAAACACAATGTCTTTTAGAAAAACATCTGATTTTGATTTAAAGAATTCTGAAGGAGGGGACTTTGCCATAACTCTTCTCTGGGTTGCTGTGGTGGTGAATTACCCTCACTGTTAAAAATGTCTTATTTTATAGCTTGAATTTGTCTAGATTCAGCTCCCAACCACTGGATCTCATTATAGCTGTGTGAGCCTGTGTTCATGCTCAAGACAAATGAGCAATCACCCCTTCCCTTTGCTAGGCTTAAAAGAACCAAGTTCTTCCACTGTAAAATGTATTTTTTAGGTCTTTCTTTACTCTCATATGTCTTTTCTGTATTCTCTTTAGTTTACCAACTTACTCCTTCAATTGCAGATTGCAGAACCAGATGAAATTTTCCAGATGGTGTTACAGGAGTGCAGAATACTCTGATCATTTAACAGCTTTTTTCTTTACTCCTTCTTGGGTTTCCTTTGTGTATGTATTAATGGGCCATTTTTAAAATGGACTAGGATGTTATTTTTGATAGGCAGAAATACCCACCCCAACACCTGAGTCTCATTATTTCTTTGGCCATTTTAGTTAAGAGCAGACAGGGAGTAGTAGGGTTTGAAAGTGATACCGAAGCCAAATTTTTCATTAATAATTCCCCTTCCCTGCCAAATCTTTCACAACACTTAGCATTCATCATCCAGGTGGATAAACCAGTGCTGATTCAAGGGCGAAAGTATGTGCTTGCTATAGAAACAGGTGCAGAAATGAATAACCTGCTGGGTTTTGTAATAATCAACCTGATATCCTGACACATTCAACCGCATCTTTGAGTGATGCTCTAATCATGTAAATACAAAAACCCAGAACTATTGGGATTTTTTTATCTGTAATTTTTGTTTACTCCATTTCTCCAGGAAGTCTACCAGTAAAAAATGTAAATGCTTGATTTGGACCCAGCACTAACTGGCTTCTAGTTTTCTATTGGATGACTTACAAGGATGTGTTGACTGAAGCCTCTCTGCAGAAAATTTGTAAATAGCACTTTCTACACCTAGAATGGAGTTGGTTATTCATACATATTTAGCGCCTAATTTTAAAACATCCACACTAGAACCCGTCTGATTTTGTTAAACAGAAGTGCTCATGTGTTTACCTACGTTAACAGCTATTTGAGATCACATGCTCAGGGCTATGCTAAATGACCTGTATAACACTAACCTAAAAAAAAGCCTGAAACCAGGAGGGAAAGAAAAAAAAAAAATAGCTAAGATTTATTTTCAAGACAGCTTCATGACTTTTTGGATGTATGAGTAATGATTTTTAAATGGTCAGATCAGTGCTACTTGAGTGAGGGTCTCCTTAATGCTGACTCAGCAGGTGAGCTGGCTGAGGAATCAGAAGTGCAAGTGTCATCCCTCCTGGTGGTGTTGGGAGGCTGGTTTTAGTCTGCAGCTTCAGCATCTTCATGTGGAGATGAACAAAACCCTCTCCAAAACTGTTACCTTGGTGCACTTGAGGTTCAAGAGTTCTATCTTGGTGTATTTGACTTTCGGGAGTTCAGGATTTCAGCAGGGGTGCCCAGGATTATGGAGATGATTTGGACAACCCCTGTCTGCTGGTGGAGCAAGCTGCCTATTGTTGAGGAGTCTGAAAAGATTAATCTGATGATGGTCCTGGTGCTGGATGTAGGGTGTATCAGATGTTTTCTCTAGATCCCTGAGTTGTGGCAAGGGAGTGTTGGACAGTGCCAGCTGCAGACACCATGTCCTGCTGAACCACCTGCAGTTAAGGCTGCCAGGCAGGACACTGTTTTCTGCCAAGCTTGGTAGACTGCCAGACGCTTTAACAGTCTGTGCAACTTTCCTACTGCTAACACTGGCCAACTCCTATCCTCTCTCAATGCAAATCCTCCCCAGACCAGAGCCTAAGTGGCCACAGCCGCAGACAAACAGGGAGCTGGGGGCAAGAAATCTGTCTCTATACTCAAGACACCAGTGAGAGAAATGGCAAGAAGGTCCTGTGGAAAAATTCTTTCACCAACATATTTTTTTTCATGTTGGGAGGAAGGACCTGGGAGTCCTTGTGGGTAACAAGTTGCTCATGAGCCAGCGATGTGCCCTTGTGGCCAAAGAAAGCCAATGGTATCTTGGGGTGCATTAAGAAGTGTGTCCAGCAGGTGAAGGGAGGTTCCCTTCCCCCTCTACTCTGCCCTAGTGAGGCCACATCTGGAGTATTGTGCCCAGTTCTGGGATCCCTTGTTCAAGAGAGGCAGGGAACTAACTACTGGAGAGACTGCAGTGGAGGGTTAAAATGGTGATTAGGGAACTGGAGCACCTCTCTTATGAGGAAAGGCTGACAGACCTGGGGATGTTTAGCCTGGAGGAGACTGAGGGGGTGATCTTATCAATATCTAAAGGGTGAGTGTCAAGGGGATGAGGCTGGACTCCTTTCAGTGATGTCCAGCAACAGGACAAAGGGTAACAGGCACAAACTGGAACACAGGAAATTCCACCTGAACATAAGGAAAAGCTTCTTTACTTTGAGGGTTACAGAGCACTGGAGCAGGCTGCCCAGAGAGGCTGTGGAGTCTCCTTCTCTGGAGTCTTTCAAAACCTGCCTGCATGCAACCCTATGCAGCCTGCTCTAAGTGAACCTGGTTTAGCAGGAAGGTTGAACTCCATGATCTCCAGAGGTCTTCTCCAACCCCTACCATTCTGTAATTTTGTATGAAAATTAGAGATGTGAGTAAATGGTCTAAACCATCAGTTGTCCTACTGGTTTGTGTTATTTGAACCAATGTGATAGCAGACTTGGGCTTGTTGCTGAAATAGAAGAAAAAAACAAAACAAAACAGACACACACACACAAAAACAACACAAAACAAAACAAACAAACAAACAAAAAATCACCCTGGGTAGAAACAGAAAATAAATAAGCAAACATCCCTTTGACTATGCATCCAGAATGGTTCAGATAGGCTGGTTTTGGCCAAGTTCCCTGAGAGGTAGTTGGGGGCAGCTTCTGGAGGAGGTGCTGCTTGCCGCCACGGAGTGGCAGTCTCAGACGGCCAAGCCAGAAATTGGATCTGAGGGCGATGTGTAGCTGTGCAGAAAGGAAACCGTGCAGCATTGAGAGATTCGTCTGTGGAATAAAACACAGGTGGGATGCAAATGAGCTTTGGAAGGAAGGCTTTGCACAGCACATCCCCAAACTCTTGAAACCCAAAATACTATGGTTGACAAAAAAAAATAAAATATTCATACTGCGGGAAACTTTCAGGTAATTTACAAAATAATTACACAAGAATATGATGTATGAGCTATGTTATCAAGAGAGAGGTTCCTTAGGAAATACACAGTCCCTGAACACCGTGTTTATTTCCAGGCATTGGTTCCTGCATTGATTCTAATCCTGTGAATTCAAGATCCCCAGTTTGGACCAGTGAAACAGTATAGCTTGGACTGCAGCTGCCCAAGGAATTTCCTCTTCTCCTCCTCTTAGTGCTATCTTGACAGCTGAGACCAGCCAGAGAACTTTTGCTGACACACCCCAAATCTGAACATCTGGAGAGTGTAAACTCTGCTTTCTTTGTGATACATCCTCGGCTCAGGAATTTACTTCTCCCAGTGGTCTAGCAGAGCCGATGTCCATTGACCTTCAGGGCACAAGGTAAGGCCCATCTGTTTTCTCATTTTTTTTGCCTGTGGGTCTGGCAGGGAGGCTCTTGGTTAACTTGTCCTATGGGAGTGTGTGTGAGATGAACAGTGGCCAGCCTGGTATGTGTCTGTTTTTTAAAGAATGTATGTGTGTCCAGACATTTACAGGGAAATCAAACAAAATCATTTTACCTTACAGTCATTTTACAAACAAATAAATGTATTAAAATAAACTCTTCAGATTTTGGTAACTGTGTTATGAGGGTTCTTCATGCTTGAGTGAGAGCGTGATCTCTCCCAGGCCATTTGTTCTTGACAGTGCAAAGAAAGTGGATCACAACTACCTCCATGAGAACAGACTGGCATGTGTTATATGCCCAGGATTAAACCAACCCTGAACCATTAATTAGAAAAAAAAACGTGACAGAAAGCCCTTATTACCACTAAAAGATTTTCAAGGTATCAAAGATAATGTATCTTTTCTGTCTTTTTTTTTTTTTTTTTTTAAATTGCAGCCCAGTTGGTCCTTTTACGCATGCAAAGAAAAAAAAACAAACTGCATGCCTAGTATTAAGCTTTCTATTGACTGAAATATCTATGGACTAAACAAAGGGTGGTAAATTAAACAACTAACTCATGGAGAATTTTGCAATAGAGCCTGGTAGGAATCGGAAGCTGTCAAAAAACTCTTGGAAAGTACTTAGATCACAAAGGGATCATACTGTGTTCCAATCAAAAAGCTCTGACTCTGCCTTATTATCCATTTCCACTTGAAATCAGATGTGCTCTTCCAAGTCATCCCTCCATTCACCCATGCTCTGTATGGCTGCCTGCTTCCTGCGCAGCAGCATCACATCCTTCCTTATGTTGTTTCTGCTTCCGCTGCTCATCCTCTACACCTGCTTCAGCCTTTCAGTGTTTGCAAGGATCAAAAAGCCAGATCTTAGCCTTTTTACTTGCATATGCTGTCCTAATAAAACATGAATCTCATAAATATGGGACCAATTCCCAGTTTATTTATTTTAATGTTTGCAGAACGCTGTGCACCCTTTTCTTTTTGCGAGTTAAAAATAGTCCCATATAAGTTTTTATGCTAATTGTGAATTGTTAAAGGATTTCAGATACTGAGTCCCATTTAGGTAAAATTGCACAATCAGGAATAATAATTTAAAATTTAATTAATTTGTTGTTAAGCTCATATCGCTTTGGAAATGTTTCAAGACTGCCAATGTTTCAAGACTGATCCTCAATGTATGTCAAAGTATTTACCTGTAAAAAATTGTGCACTTCGTAATTGGGTTTCCCACCTCTGAATTTCTGATGTGGTTTTGATAGTTAGGGAAGTTGCGTACAGAGACATGACTGCAGTGAGTTAACCACGATTTGCAAACGAGATTTTAAATAATCATGCAGCACGTCTATCCATATGCAAAGGAATACACTTGGAAAATAAATGTTTTCAGTTGCAAAGCACCAAGATGAATTTTCATGGCTTAGTACAGGACTGCATTCATTTCAATATTTTTAATCTTCTACAATGTATAAGGATTCCCAAATTCTAATTAACAATAAATTTACTAACAAGATTTGTATTTCTAGCAGTTTTCTGATGGGATTTGTGTGCAAATGATGTCAGGCTGAACTTTTTTATTATTTGTCTGTGCCACACTACGCAGTCGGGAAGATGTATTACTCCTTTTATGTTTTGCACTGGTGAAGTGTTGTCCAAGTTAACAGGCTACATATCTGCAGCCTATGGAAAGCTGTTCATTGAGAGTATGGAGAATGGTTGTTACTCTGAATCTATTAAGCACCCAGGGAACCTGGGTCAGGGTTGAGATGTGCAGAGCTGCTCTATGTAACATCCAGGTAACTGCTAAAGCCACCATGAGCTGAACCATAAGTGGCTGTTTGATACAGTGCCACTTACTGCACCCTGTACATCTGCTCCTGCTGTACACCTCTGTGCAGCAGTCTTTACATACCTCAAAGGAAGGAGCTCAGCTTGTCAGGTAGTAGCTGGAAGGAACATGACTTAGTCCCCTCATGCATCTGGCTGATGAGCATAGACATCTTGCTGCTCTCATCCAAGAAGGAAAAGCCTGCAGCAGGGCTGAAGCAGAGACAGCGAGCAGTATGACCTGAGTGCTTTAGATCCTGTCCCTAAGCAGTCACTTTCCCATAGCCCATATGCATAGAGTACTTATCTGAGACAGTTTTGTGATAGTGTATTATGTACTTATACTGCTGTAAAACTGCTTTCCAACAGTTCATTCAGGCATTAAAAATAATTTCAAGCTAAAACAAAACACAGAAATCTTATTTTGGAAGTGAATCACCGGTTTGTTCACATTTTAGCATGGAACTAAAACCAAAGTATTTGGAACGTTTCTTGCAAGAAAGCAGTTAAAGAGATGACTTTGACTAAAAAAGCAGCAATTACTGGAGGTGCACTGCAGACGTGAGCTGATGGTGCTCAGCCTGCAGCAACAATGGGAAAACCACCAGTCTTATATTGTACTCTCTGGTACTGGGATGTTTTCCGACTTATTGCCAAGAAAAAATGAGAAAACAGGTACAGTCTTATGGCTTGAGGGCGTCTTCTTTCTGAATTTCCATTGTGGCAGGTTACTTGCTTGAACACTTGAATGTCTTCTGACATGACATTGGCAGGATTGTTTAGACTGTCATTGGTCCCTGCTCAAATATAAAGCTTTATTTCAAATATATGTTCATCTTCATTTCCATTATGCATTTAAATATCTTTTTTAGAGCACAATAACAGTGTGCCAGCATGACATCATGAAGTGACCCAGGAAGTCTACTGAAGGGCCTTTGTCAGCATTCACAACCTCACATCTTTTTTCTGCATGACACCCTAATTCTAGATATTCACAAAAGTCTCATTTCCTTTTTCCTTACATGTTATCCATCACTCGTATCTAAAGGCTTTTGAAAATACAAAGTGTTTCACAAAGGCATAATTATACAATACTCTTGTGTTCTCTCCTATGTAAATGAAACTTAAATTCAGGGTCCTACATTTCTTTACAAAATGCAGTGCAAGGAGGGTTTCGCAGCAGTTTAATTTTATTTCAAAAATTGTACTTCTTAATTAATGAAATGTGAAAAAGAATAATGACATCAATACTGCAACTCCCTGCTATTTACTGTGATATTAAATTCAGTTTGTTTTATGATGCCTCCAAGTCATCACACACTCTTGATTTATGTATTGGCTGCAGAGAACTGTATTACAGAAGCCGCAGGATGGAGAACAAACTGGAAATTTTGGTAGGAGCACACGAAAAGTAGAGCTTTTGGTGCTCAAAGACAGTGACAGATAACCCCATTTCCAACATAGTGCTGTAGAAGTCATCAGGTAGTTTCAACGCTTACTTAGATATTTTTGGATACATATATATTCTGAATATTTTTGAGGACAGAATTTGTTCAATATTTTTCAAATACAAGTTTTAAGTTTACAGAAGCTTAACCACAGAAGTTGTCTTCCTGCAGCCATTGAAAGGTGAAATACATTCGTTCCTTATGATTACAAGACTACATAGATTTAGAAATACCACTGTCACTGTCAGCTGAATGCTATCTGCAGTACCCATATGAAGGCACATAAGTCATAACACTATCAGTTGATAGTGGACATTACTGTCATACTGAAAGGATCATCTTCACTGCTATCCATGTTGGTACTCTTCACTCGTATCCATGTATAGGGGAGAAAAGGCACCCTTGCTGAAGCAGGTACATCATCTGTTATTGTGGAAGTGCAAGTAAGCTTAGGTTCTTGTCAGTCTGAGCTTAGACAGAGATTTAAACACTGTAAAAAAACATGACTTATAAATTCTTTAAGAACAAAACCAAATATACATTCTCACTTAAAATTATAATAAACCCAAATGGTTTTAATATCACTGTAATAGCTGAAACCAAAATATTATAGAACTAGACAGGTGTCATAAAAAAAACAAGCCTCAAAAAAAATAAGTTCTTTTAAAGCAGAACAAAATGCCAAAGAAAGCATAAGCAATAATAGGATGACTTTTCCTTTAACCTTGGATATCAGTACTAAGTCAGAGTCACTCCTACAACCTGACTGAAGATAGCAGTTAAACATCAACTTCAAAAGGCTTGGTGATGTGGGAGATGCATGGTGCTCACCCACATTTAATTTGACCAGAGGAGAATTTACTCATTGCTCTTCTGCAGCATAATTACAAGTTTACCCGCTTCCTCATTTACTGTCACACCATTGAAAAGAGCTGAGATTTCATTGTTCCTTCATTCAAGGAACTTAGATCTCTTCAGAAGGATGAATGAGAACAATTAATGTGAATCACATACACATGTGAGGTGTAAGGAGAATTCAAGCATCTCAGGCAACAGCCCCATGCTTCCTCCAGAAGTGCTTGGAAAGCTGCCACCACCATCTGCATGAAAAGAGGCAACAGCACAGTAAAGTGAAACATTTGCTGATGGGCTCTCAGGCTTATAAACGTTTCCTCTGTAGTTCCATGTTCTGCTGCTGGACCAGCGTGTTCCAGTTTTGTCCCCATCCACGTCCTCCTCAGATATGGTACTATAGCCTGGGAACTAATCTGTAGCATTTGACCCCTTGAAGGGTTCCACCCAGGTAGACCTTGGCATTGGGAACTGGGCCTAAGGGCTTCAGTCTTCCTCGTGTCTGCAAAGCTCCCAGACTGCAAGCTGATAATAGGTTTTTGCTACAATATCTTTAAATGCTGATGATGGCAAAGGACAATACTGTCAGGGTAAGTCTGAATTTCTTTGCTTACATGGGTTTAAATCAAGCTCTAAATTATTTTTAGTAGCTTGTTATTACAGCTTTTGCAACCTGAAGACAGACTACTGCCTTTAATTCATTAGTAATTTCAACAGTTAATCAGAAAATGTCATTACCTAGAAAGGCTGCAGCTCAAAATAAAGCACACTGGAGTTAAATTTAAATTAAAGCATGGGCAGAAATGAATGCAGTCTTTGATCCCCTTTCCATCCAGACTGCACCCTGATGGGCACAGCTGGACAGGATAGAAATTGTGAGAAGGCAGCAAGTCTCGCCTGTTTAAAAGGATAGTGTCAACTCATTAAGTCCTCAAGTTGAGTCCATTAAAAAAAAATATTCACTGAGCTCCTTCAGAGATCTCCTAATCTTTGTTGCAATGGCCATTTCTTGACAGTTTTATTTTTACAAGAGGTTGATTTTCAGGTGTTTGGCTGAAAAACATACCATTAACATCTGTTTAATTATCACAGGGGCCAAAAACATGTTTCTGTTAGCTGAGTGGGAGCTGTGGGCCTAAACAAAGGCACAGAGCTCTGCCTGTATGTCTGTCTCAAAGTATATCCCTTTGGGCAAGAGAAGGGTCTGGTTTGTTGTGCAGTGGGTGAGGTTCTCCACTTCCCCAGGTGGCACCAGCAGTGAAGCAGACGGTGATGGCACATGGTCTCAGCTCACCTCTCCTATGCCAGTAAGAATATGCTGATGTGCATCCCCTTTCTGGGCATCCATACTTAGAGATGCTGAGGCTGTCATGGAGTGTTTAAGATGTGCTCTAGAGCCAGAGAGTGGAGGATGCAGGCCTGAATACACTAAACATCTCTTGTTCCGTGGCACATATTGCCATTTAAACTATGAGATGCTCTCCTGCTGTTAACAGGCGTTTTCTTTTCCTTATGGCTCTTCCTGCCCAAGGGCATGCTGTTGCTGTTGAAACAGGGCTATGCCTTTCCTCTGTGCTTCATTGCTGCCTATAAGGATTAGCCAGAAGCTGCATCCAGGCGTGTCTTCCAGCATTTTCTTGGGCAGGCATGTTTTCTATTTCCTTGTTCCAGTTCCCTGCATAGGAAACACTTGGGAATTCTTGCATTGTCTGTCTGAAACGTGTATTCAACCCATTACAAGAACAGCTATATAGCAAATATAGTTGCAAACCCTCTCAGCATAGTCGTATATTTAAATAATATAGAGTATAGCCTCTCCACAACTGGAAAACAATATGTACGTTTTATTTTTCCAATGTCAGTGTTTGCAGTACAGCTTTTTTTTCTTTCCCTTTTTTTTCCCCCTCATGCAACAGTAGTGTTAAAAAACTCACATATATCACACTGACCCGAAAAATCCATGATGTAGACCCAGGCTTACCACTGAGTGGTCTTGCCTTGCTGCTATACTGACCTGTGCAAGGATTGGGTCACCTTCCCTGCAAACAGATGCTCCTGGCACCTTCCCACTTCCAGCTGTTTTTTAGGAAAAATAAAGTTTTCTCCTGGACCATTCAGACTGGTTGGGAGCCAGATTTATCAATCCCAGTTGATTCAGGAGGGTAAGAAAGCTCTGATAACAGGGGTAATTTGTCTGAGGATGACATCAGCATGGCACAGTGTGGTACAAGGTTGCCTGCACTGCCTCACTGTGCACTTCCACTCACATTTTTCTGGTGGCCAGGTCAGAAGAGGAATTGTCTTACACTTCCTGACACTTTTACAAAGCCTGTATCCCTCACTAACCCTGTTTATAGTTCAGCAACAAAAGCAGGCTGCAGCAGCATTGCACCATGGGGGAGAGCGGGGCAGGACCAGTTTTGCTGTTAGGGACATGTCACATCAAAGTGCACCCCATCTCCAAGAACAACTTCAGCACAGTAGCCATCAGTTCAGGCAGCATGTTGTGGTCTGGTCTCCCAAACCTCTCAACAGGGAATGAGCAGCTCCAGGGATAATGACAGGTCAGAGAACGCACAGAATTTTGGTTTAGGTGTCTGTCTACTGTAGTATTTGTAAATGTATCTAGAACAGTGTGCTTTAAAACCAGAATATTATTTATTGGCTTTGGAGCTTTCCCTTCTCCAATTTCTGCCTTCTGGGACAGCGCTGAACTTCTGCTTTGTTTGAAATTTCATCTGCAAACAACAGTTCCAGGGTTCTCTGCTGTGGAACCACACTGTATTTAGCCACTAGTAATAGATTTTGAAAGGGTCAGTAAAAGTTTCAGGGAACCCAATGTCAGATAGT
The DNA here is from genome assembly GCA_027560015.1 of Chloroceryle amazona. Lineage (NCBI taxonomy): Eukaryota > Metazoa > Chordata > Aves > Coraciiformes > Cerylidae > Chloroceryle > Chloroceryle amazona. The sequence continues at coordinate 25,998 of JANHFX010008602.1, forward strand.
GGAAGGTGTCCAGTTGAGCTCCAGAAGTCTGTAGTGGAAGTCTGCTTCCCTAGTTCTCCTTCCCTGTATTCTGCCTCGCAGCAAGGGCCTTTGTCCCACACACCTATCGGCCATCACCTCCATGCAGCATGGGCAGCTGCTCCCTTCATCTCCTTTTTTTCCTCTTTCCATCAGATGAGATACTTTCTTACCCCTGCAAGGAAAGAGAACAGGTCTGGGTAAGGACTCCTCCTAAGTGTGGGAGGAGGCCGGAGTGACTCCCAACATAGCTGGGCCAAGAGGTCTGACAAAGAACATCTGGCTTGCTGCTGCATGGTGGGTGGAGAGGGCCTGTACCCCAGCTGCACCTCGACCATCCCTGGCCATGGGGTCATCAGGAGGTGGCAGGGCTCAGCACCTCTGGCAGCAATGACTCATCCCCACACGGGCAGCCTGGAGCTCCTTGCTTCCAACCTCCCTGGACAGCTGCCCGCCTTTTGCCTAAAGCCAGACCTGGGTATGTTTTAATCTGATTAACCATGGCTTGGGATGCCTGGACTGACACGGGGGAGACAACAAATTGCTATCCATTATGACTGGCATGGTAAATTTATGGCATTGCTCATCTCTGTCTTAAATTAGGAAGTTTTACTGAAGCAGTGATGTCAAGGAAAGATGGTGTGGAAGGAGCACAGGGCTCATCAAAACCCATGCCAGCCAAAATCTGATTAGTGATGCAGCTAGGCTACCCCAGCAGAAGGGACCAGAGGGGTATGGTTCTCCCAGCAAAGGGATGGAAATGCAGACAGAAGCAAAGGCTGAGGGACAGCAGTGTGGTGTAAAATTGGCTTGACATTTTTAAGGAGCAAAAGAAGAGCTTAAAAAGCAGTAGCAGGGTGTGCGCAGGGAGAGCTGAGCCTGCCAGCCCTCTAGTGGGAAAGCCAGCTTCACATGGGGCGGGAGTGTGATTGCAGCAAAGCTCTAAGCCGGTTTTTATCAGGTACAACTACATCTTTACGGGAGATTTTGCTGACATAGCTCACATCTGCTAGGGTGCGCGTGATTTTTTTTTTTCTTCAAAGTATTAACTAACGAACTACGCGGGCAAAACTTGAAAACGTAGATTAAGTTTAAGACTAAACAGGGTCCTTGACTACTTTCTTGCTGATACCATGCTGAAAATAGGTTTTAAGTTGAAAGTCCTCCATGCCATGAGGCATTTCAATAAATTAATTTTTATTTGATCGTCCACAGCATGAGCTGAAGGTTGCTGGCATCACCGACCATCGGAAACTCAAAGCAGGGTAGCTCTGCCAGCTCATTTTCATCTCCCATCATTTTCATCTCCCATCTCTGCTTTCCCTTTCCATGAGCCTCTTGCTTGCAAGTGCAGCCTCCAGCTAGGATGGAAGGGGGCTGGGCAGTGAAAATGGCAATAAACGGGTGTTTCTTCTCCTTCTCCAGGAGGTGGGGAAGATCGGTAGGCAAATGACAGTCCCCTGGACGCAGCCTGCGGCGGCGGAGTGCTCAGGTCGCCTCCTTTCTCCGCGTCCACCAGCCCCCGGGGATTCAGACTGCGGGATGTGTGTGGAGGTGCTCGGCCAGGAACCTCGCGCTGCAAAACAGGAGGAGGTGGAAGAAGAGGAAGACATCGCCGGCAGAGAAAAGCGGAGGGCTGGAAGGCATAAGATGGAGAAGCGTGTGGTGAACGAGGCGAGGAGCGTGAGCGGAGCCCGCCGGCGCCGCCGAAGCGGCGGAAGGAGCGGCCACGATCGCACGTTTCCCCGACACGGGGTTGAGGAGAGTTCAGGCTTGCTCAGGAAGGAAGGTGGGGAAAAGCAGCACAAAAGATACTCCCGAGCAGCAATAAAACAGAGCCACACGCAGACAGAGTCACGGCGCTGCCCGAGAGCCGAGACTCCGGGTTCAGTTCCAGAGAGGGATGCGCTGCCACCCCCGGTTTAGGGTGCCGGGCTAGGGGGGGGAGGAGGAGGGGCCAGCCGGATTTGAAAACACCCAGGCTGACGGATTCGGATAGCATCTGCTCCGGCCGCGTGCGAGAGAATTAAATTACCACCAATTCAAACTGAATGAGCGTTTTACCCCCTCCCTCCAGGGGTCCCTCCCTTTCCCGGTCCCCTCCTCCCCGCTCGGCGCGGC
>JANHFX010008603.1:0-10356 GCA_027560015.1 Chloroceryle amazona
TGGTTTGTTTTTTTTTTTGTTTGGTTTTGTTTGGTTTGTTTTTTTTGTGGGTTTTTTTTGTGGTTTTTTTTGTGGGTGGTGGTGGGGGGGGGGGGGCGTTGTTTATCTATTGACCCAAAACTGGAGTATTTTTCTGAAAGGGTACTGTAGAATGATCCTTAAAAGCCAGGACTTGTTACCTAACATAAAATAACCTTTGCTAAAACTGTCTATTATCTTTTATCTCTATTTAGAGGAGATAATAGCTGCTATATGATTTACTATGCACATTCTTCATTATGCAAACATGAATAAAACTCAGATACAGTAAAAACTGAGATTAGCCTTTATGACCTTTATTCTGAAGACAAATATCTTTACATTGGTGACATTGAGGAATCCCAAAGAAGTAATACAAATAAAGACAAACAGATATGAGTAGCATATTATGAATCATGCATAATGAAATGGTTCCATTTTTCTTCAAGAACAGAGTGACATGAATGACCTCTCACACTTTCAAATCATGTAAAAAGCTTTCCTAATAAAAAAGGTGTGTTTTAATTATGGTGCATTATTTAAATTGACACAATCTTTAACGATAGAAGTAGTATTGGTGCTTGTTACAGTCACCAGCTTCTGCATGAAAGGTTCTGTTTTCAGTTGTTTACAACTTTACAAATTGGCAAAGGACTAGCCAATATTTTTGCAGGAAAATTCTGCTAGAGGACAATTGCTTGGAATTCCAAATTTCCTCCATATTAAACAATTCAAAACATGATAAAGTAATTTCTAAAGAGAAAAATGTGATGGAATGTCTTGTTTCAATGTGGCAGAGAGACTAACAACTTTCAAAAATGCCAGCAGTTGATTTTAAAATATGGAATGTGATCTTTGACAGATAGAACTACCTATTAGGGTGAAAGTTCTCACTGTTGGCAAAGTTTTCTGGTTTTGAAAAATTGTATATTATTCAAGTTGCAATTGATTCAAACTGGTCCATATATTGGGCCCAGAGATACCCACTCAAAGATCTCTTATCTTATATAGAAACTGATTTGGAAACCAAGACTTCTGAGCTTATTCATTTCCCTGTGTCTGAAACTCACTGTCTTGTTATTGTAGAAAATGAGTCTTCTGGTGCTACCAGTAAATTGCAGTATACAAGCAGGAGAGCTGTAAGCAGCAAAGACTTAATTTTTATCATGTTGTATGTCATTGGTGAGATTTGCAGTAGAATATCCCACATTAAGCTTGGATATACATATTTTTTTTCAAAAATATTAAAAAAAAATAGAGATCATCCTGAAAAGAGCTATAGAAATAATGTGGGGAGAAGGGAAGATTTTAGTGAGTGATGTAAATCTCCATTTGTTTGGGTAAACCAAGAAAGTATTAACTTGTTTTTGTGAAGATCTCAAGCTGATGTGCAGTCAAGTGAATTATAAACAACTATTTGGGAAGTGGGCTTTTCCAAAACAGATAAACTATAAGGCTGATTACAGTAGCAAAAGTTTGTCCCTCTGGAAAACCAAAAACATATTAATCTTCTTGCATTCAGATTATATTAGACATTTGGTCTATTTTGTTCTTGCTGTACTGGTAGAGAAAATAACACTGTTCATATTCAAAATCTGTTTTCTTTACAGAGGTTTTCTACCTTAGTATATGGGTTTTCTCACCACATGAACAATATATTTGATAATTCTGTTTTATTTTAGTAACTGAAAACTTTGATAAAACTGTTGTAAGCAGTGCAACAAAAGTATATAGGATACTTTTCAACGTAGAGGACACGATTCTTTACAATCTGAACTCAGCATTTTTGCAACACTTTTTGCAATCTACTTCAATTTTGAATTTTGCCTACTCATGGCTGAACTTTGTGCACTTTATGACCTTTGATACTTGCAAATAGGCATTCACCTGTCTTCTGCATGCTCTCAGAATGTGCACTTCCTGCACTTGTATTTGTATGGTATTTTGGGAAGCTTCTATTTTGGAGATGAAGAGACAAATCATAACCTAGTGGTTTTAATCTGACATATAATTGGTTTTTTTCTTCATCTTATGACAAATATGCACTATATTCTTCATTCTCCATACTGAGAAACATTTAGGTTTATGTTTGTATTACAGGAAGCTCCATACATACATGCCATGTGACTGACAGTATGAGATTTTTGGCTTATCAGCTGCACATGCTTGTCTGTTACAGAGTATGGACAGAATGCAAAAAAAAAAGCATCAAACTAATCAATGAAAAGTACAAGTAAAAATGCTCACAAGCCTAGTTGTTCTAAGCTCAAATTCTCTATGAATATGATTGTCAGTGACAGCTTCAAAGAAGTTATCCTAAAAGTAGCTAAGTAGACTTCAATGTAGTCATTTCAAACCGGGGTGTTTTTTTCGTTGTTTTCTTTTTTGGTGGTAAATTGCTTAATTATATTAAGAAACCATTCAGGTGTCCACTTTGAAAATGGGCATGAAAATGATGCTTACTGCAGTTATGCAAGCCAGGTGTGTTTGCATGCATTTTCAGTTAGTGTTTTCTTGCCATAATTGGTTGTTTTTTCTTTTCCCTATCAAAATTGTTGATGTAACTGCAACCTGCTTTCTTCTAAAATACAGGACTAAAAATGTTTATACTGAGATTTCTCAAATACATATTTGCAAAAGGTTTAAGGTGAAGACTGAGAACAAATAATAGTGCATACTGCTTTTCTCAGAATTTAAAAGGCTGTACTGATATGCTGCATACAAATGTTAAGATCTGGAGATATACAGTTGTACCTTGAAAATGTCTTAAAATTAAACACATGCTTACATTCACTGGATAGCAGAATTTGACCAACAAATTTTAAACAAACCATTGTCTTTGTTTTGTTTGTTTTTTAATTATATCCTACAATTTTATGAGTTGTTCTTCTGTCTGATCCTGATTCTCCTTTAAAATGAATAGGCTTTTTATCTTTGTCTTTCACGTACTATTCTTAAAAAGTTTATGCACGTTTTAATTTTATGCACTGACATTGTTCTGAAGACAGATAAATACATTCAAAAGATTTTTCAAGAGGTTATAAGAATCAAGCTCATAGTGAAACAGTGGCATTTTATCTTGCTTATTAAAATGGGACAGACCCATATAAAAATGTCTGAACTTCTCTATTTATCAGTACTTTTCAAAGCATTCAACCATTGCGGTCTGAGACAGTTACAGCCACTGGTTGCTAGGTCTACACAGGTATCATATTTGTAACCATTAATATGTAGACAGGAGATGATTAAATGCGCTGGTGATAAAATGTGACACTATATTATAAATGAGAATAGAAAATGAATATATAACCATAAATCATTTATTAAAATATATGTGTCAAGTTCAGGCTGATGAAGACAACGCAGAAATAACAAAAACTGTATATGTCAATTTTATCTTAAAGAAATGTTTTCTTCTTGCCAATGTTCTATTTTTTTTTAATCTGGGTTTTGTTTAAAATTACCTGCTTCAGCAGAAAATAACAATAGAGGTGTGGCTATGGTACATCTGCTAACATTTGGTGAATATCAGTCAACATTCCTATCTGATATTAAATAAGACCATGAAATACATTAAATACTTCTACAGAAAATTTAATAAAAATTAAACTGAAGTTATCTCTTTTACCATAATAAGGACTTTTGCAAAGTTATGCAATAGAAATTAAAGATTCCACCCAGCTAATATGCAAACATATACCAGATATATTTTAAGAGATTCCATTGTTCGTATGGCTTTATTATAGGTTCATAGAATCACTGCCAAGGAGCCTGAAGGGAACTTTTAAGGTTATCTAGGCACATAGACCATCTTCTTAGTCTTGAACATAAAAGAAGACTCCTATGTTCAAAATATTTTTCCTAGTCAATTTAATATGTATTTGTTAAAGGATTTATTAGTATTCTCACTGAACCCTGGTACTTTTTTAGAAGATCACAGGCTGTGAAGTCCCATGTCAGCTTCAGTGTATGAACTATTCTGTGTGTAAACTTAAGGACTTGAGTTTTTTCCTGGTTCTCTATATCATTCCAAGCTTTAAATCCTGAAGTTATTTTCTCATTTCTTGCTTTAAGCACTCTGTATTACCTGATGATTAATACTGCACATGCAGTTAGTCCAATGGGTTAAGAGTATGTCACATAAATCACACAAATAAAAATCTTTGGGATATACGTTTAACTGATGTTCCTTGTACAGGAGGCCTTTCGAAAGCTTCAGGAGTCTGTCTAAAGCTGTTGTGGAAATCCCAGACAAATCTATGTTGCCATAAAATTTTGTAGAAAGGGGCAATGGTTTGAAAAAAAAAAAAAAGTTTTATGTGAATCTAGCACTGATATAATTTACGCATTTTCTTTAGAGACGAACTTGATCTTTAATTACATTTAAAAGTCACAGAATGGAAACTTTCATTTGCTGAAGATATGTACTGTATCTTTACAATACAGTGAAATACTGTAAGGAATAATTCCTCACAGGTTGTTAAAGTGAAACAAATTAATGTCTTTAACATTATTTAACTATTTTAACTAGTAAAAGTAGTTACTTCTATTTCCCTAATACTTAAAGGTACCAGTCAAATTTGGGCAGGTGTGTATTAGGTGGTTCTATGAACATGGAGCAAAAACCAGTGTTTTAGAGGAAAAATTTCAAAGCTAGCTAAGCAGGACAAAAAAAAAAAGTGGCAACAGATATAAGCAGATAGCTATTTGTCCTGCAGAAGGTCAGTGGTAGAGCATGGAGTAGAACTCACAATTTCTGACTTCAAATATTGTAGTCCTAATAAATAAATTAATTTCTCAAGTCCATTCTCCCACAATGTCCACACCTCATTTGCAGTATTAGACTCTCCAAATTCAGTGGGATTGGCTTGGGGCTGTGCTAGAGGAGGAAACAGTCTGGGTTACTCAGAAAAAAAAATTATGGTTAAACTTCAGTGCTTGATGAAAGACATGTATATCATTGCTCTTTTTCTTCTGAATAGTCAGCATAGCACTTTTTTAAAGTTAATTTACTATAATTTAGATAATAGTAATTTTGAATTACCAATATATGTTGTGAAAATTTTTTCTTGAATAGCAAGATTACAGTCTCACTTTTTGCAGCTGTTTCTCTAAGAAATGTTCAGGCACTCAGTAATAAAAAAAAAGTTGATTGAAGTAAAGCTTCTATTAAAATTAAAGTGATTATTCATGGAAGATACTTTATTCATCCTGTTCTGTTTAATACGTAAATATCAGAATTACATATGTGCCCAGAAAGTCGATTAACTTTTTAAGTCCATGATTGTCATTCTGTGGAAAAAATGTGGGAAAGTCTGGAGATAACTTTCTCAGTCTGTAGCTCTGACCTGGTTTGCATTTTGTCATCCTCCATTCTTATTTTTCCTTTAGGAGAGAAAATATTCTGCCACTTGCATAATTAAGCTTAGGGAAAGATTTCTGATTATTTTAGAAAACATACAGAAAGCTAATTAACTGGATAATGTTAAATCTAATATAAGAATGAAATGCAGGCGCTCAAGAATTTCAGTTTTCTTTACTGACTTGAGAGAAGCCAGTTTACACAACTCGAGGATTTGTCCTTTGAAGTGCTTTCTTAACCAAGGGACAGCCACTTGTTTCTGCAACCGACAGCTCTCAGTCATTAGGAAAAGAGTGTTTTCTTTCACAGGAGGAAAATCCTAACTCCAAAATAGTAATTATTCTCGATGTACCAAACTGTATTGTAGTGCACAGTGAATGGAGAACATATTAGAAGTGAAATAATGAAAATGTTGAAAATAATTTTTTGTTTGTTTCTTAATTTCCTATGGCATCCCCTTGTGCAGTTAGAGAGAATGATAACCTCTAATTTTTAGATGGTAACTACGTTGTTTAATGATCAGTCATTACAGTTGCTTGTGAAAGCTACAGAAAAAATAACCTGTTTTGTTGTATGCCATAGGATTACATGGTAGAACTATGGAATTCTAGTAGGTGGTGTCAGTGTGCTCTCAGTGGATAAAGAACTCAGAAGCTAACTGGCATGTCTTTCTAGAGACTTTACATTTGAACAGATGGCCTAATGAAAAATGAGCTAAAGATAGTGAGGGGAAGGTTCACTAAGGCTCTCTAAGGGGAAGGTTCCATTGGAACTATGATGCATCATAGTTTTGTTCAAAAATTATAGATAATGCAAGCAAGCAACATGAGTATTTTTTGATAGAGCAGTTTGGATAGACTGCTGGATTTTATTCCATTTTTATCCAGAAAAGTGAGATTTCTATCTAAACAGGGAAATAAAAAATTAAACTACTCATTAGATAGGAAAAGTGTTGTACTTACATTTTAGTTGACGTGTTTTCTAATAAAAACATATCTACTGTGGTTGCCATGAAATGCTTCTTTGTATGTGTCACATAAATATGAATGTGTAAAACTGAACTTTAATTGTAAAACTTTTTTGGTCAGTGTATTTACAAGCAAAGAAAACTCCCTCCTACCTGCCCTCAAATGGCTTTTTTCAAGCTTAATAGAGTTTCATTCAAACATTTTAATATATCAAACTTCTCCAGCATGAATATGTAAATTGGTTGCCAGTGTGGTATTTAAGGAATGAGTATAATGGATAAAATATGTAATGAAAGTATTCTTTCTATGAAGTTTCAAGATATTACAGTATTGTCATCTCTTACATCTGTGGTATACATATTATTAAAAACAAACAAAAAAAAAAGAAGAAATCTCTCTATATAACAACAAAAGGATAGAGTTTCCGAATTTAGCACCAAGTGAGATACACTGTTTGATTTTTTGCCGTGTTTCTTTTTTAACTAAATTTTTAAACTGCGCCTAAATCAATACGACTAGGGATAATTTAATGAAAAGTCACAAACTGTATTTTATTTTTTCTTCAAAATAAATTAATTCATAAGGTACTTAATCTTGTTTAAAACTTAGCCCAAGAGATACCAAAACCCATTTTTTTTTAATGTGGGAAAATAAACTCGGGAGTTTAGGAACATTGATAAATAAAATCTAAACATCAATACTTGCTAGCATTTTTTTAACTGAATTCTTCTGCAATTTAATGAAAACCTTACATTGTTTCTTACCCCTGTAACATTATTGATTATAAAATGTTAGTTTTTTTCCTGAAAGCCCAGTTTCCACAAATATGTAAAAACACTATCTTCCATGAAAACTGTGAAAATAATTGTGAACAAGATAAGAAAATTACAGACAATATAGTAATTTCACAGTAAAGAAGCAGTAACCTGTAATGAAGCTTGAGAAATTCTTGAAGTTGACAAACAACCATGTTTGTTCTTTTAAAATGTCTTGATACAGGTGTACAAGTTGCTGAGCTGTCTTTCCCTGATACATCTATCTTTAACAAAAATTAGATTTTTATTCAGAATTCATTACAGTTAGAACTCTCCTGAAAGAATTCATACAAATACAAAAGCCTCTTGTATAGCTTGTCTGAGGAAACTCTGCTTTGTGTGGTCTAATTCAGGACTCTTAACATCAGGATATTCCAGTTAATTGATACTTGAGGTATATTAAGTGATCTGAAAGTCTCATGAACTTGGTTCTCATGGTTGTCTGTAATACAAAATTTATGGAAAACCTGAAAATCATGTCAGTGTAAGTATCAGAACATTACCTGTACACAGTCAAGGGCCATTTCTTTTTTTACAGATACAGTAGAATGCTTGTAAAGGGAAACGCCCCTTTTTCCTGATTCTCTTAGCCTTCTTAAGAAATACACTGAAATACCTTAGAGTTTAGGATAAAATTCAAATGTTTGTCTTTTTACTGTTTTAAAAACATTGTATGAATGATACAGTTTTATTCCAGACTTTGAGCTGGTAATAGTGTCTTATGTAAAAAGGAAGACAGAGCTTTTGAAAGAGATGTGCAATTTTTTCTCTGACTGAGGTTATTATACTTAAGGAATTCTGATAACCTCTGTAGGCCCTATCCAGACCTTTGAAGTTACTTACATGCAAATGATTTTGTGTGACTTAGGTCACAAAGAACTGTGGAAATACAGGTTGTACCCTGGATTGCTTCTGAATGCCGGAATAGAGAAGCGTGATGAAATGTATAAAGTATTAATTCCCAGGAAATTTGTCCTTTTAATCATTTACTTATGCCTTAGAAAAGAAAAACATTGCTGGAATAGAGCATTTGCATTTTATACTAGGCTTGTTTTATATCGCTTTGGAAAATATCACAATGAATCCTATGTACACATTACTAGAAAACACTGCTTTATTAAGGCTCCATGGTGTCTCTGTTTAACAGGTTCTGTATCTGCTAATACTGAATATCAATACTACTTGTTATGTATTTTACATTGCATTTTTGACATTGCAAAAGTGATTTCACAAATTAATTATTTTAACATTTTCATAGAAATGTTTGTCTTCTAGTGACTTTCATAAAAGTTTAATGAAACTGAAGCTGTTAGGTTCAGCTCTTTTTCTTATGCAAAGCACTCTGACTTTTGGAACACATACAGTATGTTTACATCTTAAGTTGCCACAGCATATCAATTAATAAACATACTCATGAAATTGTCCATTTAAGACAACATTTTTACACTACATCCAGCTTTGTAAATCACAGGATGCTGACAGCATGAAATGCTATCAGTGAAATGAAACTGATGAAAATGCAGTAGTTCTGAATTTTAATATAATATAAACCATGTCAGCAATATTTGTGAAAAGCAGCTGTCAAGATTTCATTTGAACAGCATGTATTATGGTAGTTTTATATTCTATTCTTTTCTGATAATTTAGACCTTTCTCTGCCCCATCCCAACCTTTCTGTATGATAATCTTTTCAAGGATTTCAAATTTCTATAAAAATTTTGACTAAACAGTATGAAATGAAGTGTCACAATATTAATACAGAAAGCCTAATTATAATGATCATTAAAACTGCCTTCAGAAATACCACACACTATAATACTGGTATTTTTTATTTGAAAAAAATATGTATTCCATTAAACTTTTGAAAAACAGTTTATTTTAAAATGTGATGACTATACAGGAAGTAATGGTGATTTCTACTGTTATCTACACAGTCCTATCCTGCAATGAAATCCAATAGGTCTAAAGGGCTCTTTACTGAAGTAGTTTAGCTATGGAAGTAGTTGCAGAATGTGTAGAATCTAGTACCTGTGCAGTGTCTTGCAGTAGATTATGCTTACTCTAAAAATGAAAAGGACTTTAAGAAGTGTGCATGAAGTGTTGCAGGCTGGAACACCTAAGAAGAACAGGTATTTTCTGAGGTTTTTGTTATGGTGTATCCTTCAAAGTCAAAGGAATTTGTCCAGAATGGTGAAACCTCTATGTTTTCTGGTATATTCTCTCAAGCTGGTTTGCTTTTTGTTTCCCTCATTTCATGAGGGGTCAAGAAAAATCTGGAAATAGTGCTGTATTTGAATGTGATCTGAGTGATACAATCGTAACTAATTTGCCCCTAGTATAGAGAATATATGTTCGTAAGTCTGTCAGTGGAAGTGATCCAATTTATATTGAGTTTTAAGAAGATAGAAGTGAATTGCTGGTGTTCTTTAATATGATTTACTTAAAAAATCAATGCCTAAAATAATTTAACCCTATTTTTTGAACAGCAGTAAACAAACAATATTAAACAGTTGTACCACAATGTTGTGATGTGCAGATTTTCTACACACAACTCATACTTTGCAGCTGAGGCTGAGTATGAAATACAGATAACTTTTCTAAAACTAAAAAATGCAATAAATACTGTGAAAGCTGTGTGCCTTTAGAGAAGGGAGCAGTTAACATTTCAGCTATGGCTTTGATTTCCCAATCAGTGTCACTTGGCCTTTCCAGCATTTAGGTTGGGTAACTAATTTTCATTGAAGGCTTGATTTTTTGTAAACAGTGTGTAGGCACAGATGCTGCTCTGTGGTACAGGGATATATCCTGCCAATCATAATGTAGTTCACTGACTGGCATTCTATTCCTCATTTTCAATCTAATGTATAAATAAATATGTAAAAGGAACGTAATCGAGAATTCTTCTATGACGAAGCCACTATGTTTTACTCAGCAGCATGATTTCATGCTCAGCTGCCAGTGACCGTAGTGAAACTCAGAGGGCAATCAAAAGAGCTGAAGAACTGTAATTTGAAGAAAAATCTTTAACATTTCCCTGTATGCTGTCTAGATGTACCAAATGGGAACTTCAGCAAAAACAAACGTCAGTTGGAAGATAATGATGCAGAAAAACACTTTGGGGTGACCATCAGTCCCTGTTAGTCTCTGCTTCACAACCTGCTGGCCGTTCCACTCTTCCTTTTCCCCTTCTCTT
>JANHFX010008604.1:3099-40534 GCA_027560015.1 Chloroceryle amazona
CCAACTAATATGAGAACTCATGTTTTAAAGCCACAGCTCCCACCTCAGTTTGATCCAAGCAGCTCCACTAGAATCAATAGGGCACATGGAATGCTGGGATCTTACTGGAGTGGTCTTACACGCCACTCTGCCTTTGGCTGTAGCTAGCACTTGTGGCTAGGACAGCTGTAGAATCTAGAGAATATCCAATGCTTAACAGAGCTGTCGATATGAATGAATAGTGTGAAATCTGGTATCAAATAATTGGTTGATGCTGACCATATAGAAGGAACTACTGTTAGAAAAGGAGCTGTCTTAAGCTAAAATTGTTAATAAAGTTGTGTCCATTTGTTTTGGAGATATATGCCTCCGTCATCAATGCCGATAGGCACTTTGCTATCTATAGATTCACATCAGTACTTTCAACAATGTATTTCATAAAGCTGTAGGGTAATGCAATCAATGTTTAATTGTTAGAACAGTAACTCTCCATCTAACAGTAACTCTCCAACTATAGCTTCTCGACTCACAGTCTTCATTTTGGAGTAAAAAGATACATGAAAATCTACAGCTATTTGATTAATAGGCCCAGGGTAAGATTTTAACCTCTTTCTTTTTTTGGCCATGCTTCTCCTGTTGTAGGAAAAGCATTAATTTGGAATTAGTTCAGCCTTGCTACTCAGATATGCTTTGCCTCAAAGGGTGAAAAGTTGAAAGGTAAAGTTGACTTTGTGAAGGACTGTTTAACAGTCACATAGTCAAGATTTTAATTTCCAGTGCACAGAAACCTGAATAACATAAAAAGGCATTTTTATAAGAAGAAAGCTAAGTAGAACTTGATGAAAGAGACAAAACTTTTCCTATAATATAATGTAAATTATTCAGCCATGATAGCACTTAGTGTGTGTGCTGATTTTCTGCAAATATTGAAGAAATTGAATTTGAATGTCACAAATACAAAACCTATTTCAAAAAGATATGTATAATTGCAGACAGAAACAAACCTTTAAATTCACATCCAGAAGTTGTTTTTCCTGGAAACTCTAGAGGTCTCATCCAGTCAGGAGAAAAAAATCTATAGTATTTTAACTAACTGAGAGCCCTTATGTTTTGAACACTTGCATGCATATATATTGACCTGGGAAGAACCCATGAGTGTAAATTTCTCTATGTAAACATAGTATTTTAATGTAAAACACAACTGGTCTGTAATGTTTATTCTGTGGCTGAGAAAACAGTTCATCAGTTATTTAAAAGCTTGGATTCTTTCAGCATCAAATTGATGTAGGAAAGGTAAGATGTGACAGAAAAAACACTCTCCAGCAGCTTGAACATAAAAGAGATGAGTGTGAAAAAAACACTCCTATCTTCAAGTCATCAGCACGATGTAGTGTTTAGCTTCCTATATATGTTTGCTTTTTCTTTAAATGTAAAAGTCTAGGACTATGGTTGTATCACATCGTTCACATTGCATTTGGCGATTGTATAGCTGTGGTTACTTTCCCTTTCTTTGTCATTACTTAAAGCCCTCAAAGCTCTTCCTATGAAAACTCACATCTTCCCGTGTTCTTGAATTCTGAAGTTCCAGAAAATCTTTGAAATCCTTCAGGACCTGAGGTTTGTGACAAGGTATCATGAAGGCATCAAAAGAAAGAAAGATATTCTAGAAAAAAAAACAGGATTGAAAAAAGTTTATTAGCTTTCCTTTTTGTCACAGGATAGGCTTTTTAATTCTTGAAACATAAATGTTATACATATTGTTGCATGATATGATATAAAAGTTCTGATTTACCTTCAAACAAGTTGTAGTGTACAGATTCACAAAGTAAAATTTAATTATCTGTAGGTTATTAAATAGTTTTTTCTTACTTGGAAATTATTTTTCAAATTTTTACAGGAGTTGGGACAGGAAAGCATTTAAAACAATGAGTGATAAAATTAAATTAGGAAATGTCAATCAGTGTATGATTATTTGATATATTAAATTAGTATCTGTTAGATTTCCACATTTTTTCAAAAATTTTGTGCAGGTACACTGAACTTTGAAACCATATGTTGGGCTGATTCAAAGATAACTGAGAAGACTGGTGATGTGATGTCTGCTGAAATAAGTCCTGAATTAAATACTTCAATTGATCAAAATACAGTCAGATAACAGAAAAATTAGCACCAAGATACAGAGTTATCTTGACAAAGGTAAAAGAAATTTAAATTTTTAATTTTTTTACAGCCTTAAGTTTTTACAGCTCAAGTGACGCAGCTGACACAATGTAGTATCTTTGCTCCTAGTGTGCGTAAAGATGTCTTATTAACATTCACGGTTTTTGGCTTATAATCTGAATGTATTTTTTAAAAAAAAAGTAAAAGATCTTATTGCAGAGTGGTTTGAAAACTTCTGTGAAAACTTCACTATCAGGAAACAGCGTGCACCGTCCTATTCTAAGTCATTTCAACTTTTGGTAAAGGCTCTCCCCACAGACATCATCAAATAATTCCACCCATCTTCATTATTGCCGTAATAACAACAAATACTACTGGGACAAATCAGCATTCATTGACATCATTGATCTGTCATGTTGAATTATAACTTAAGTTACAGTTAAATTCCCTGCACATGGTCAAATGGAAATCCCATCACAGGGATTAACATCTCAGTATTACAGAGCAGAATAAAAATTATAGGCAACAGATACATATAAATGTCCTCAATATTTCTCAATTCTTAAACTTGAAGAGGTTAGCAGTAAAATAGCATCTTGTCTTCACTGAGCTTCTTCTATCTGAGCTACACCATTGTGCTTATTCTTCACTGTTATGAGACAATGCTGATAACTCTGTATTTTTTTCTGAAGATTCTTGAACAAACTCTATGAGGGCTGGTTTTTTTTTTTCCCTTCCTAACAGACTTCTCCTCTGAGACTTGAAGTACAATTTCACTCATTATCTGCTGTCATGTTTCATTAGAAGTTACAGCTGAGCTAAATAAAATATCTTCTGTGGTGTTTCATGAGACAGGAAAATTATATAGTTTTGCATAATATTTTTGCATTTATTAAGAAATTAAATACACGTGTTATTTCACTAGACTTTGGCTCTAACTCAGTGGAAATGCCTAATGTTGTGTGTTGGCCTCCCAGTGTGAGTCAGGGAGCTTCAGTCTGAATAAAGTGGATCTGGGTCAGAGATGATCTGAGCACAGCTGTTCAGAATTCACTGTACTCTCTCCAAATATTGTTGTTCACAGGCTTCAGGTGGATCCGGAGTAAATGCTTGAGTCATGTTGAAACAAGTTCTTTGGTTATTCTTTATTTTAAAAACTTGAAAGAATAAAGTTAATGGGAAAAGTGGAAAAGGTAAGAGGAGAATGAACAAGTCCAAGGGCAACATAGCTTTACTTTTACTTTTGTTTTATTTGAAAATAAAAGTTCCCCTGAGCCCTTCAGAGATTAACATTTAGTGACTAGATTTATATTTCACGTGTCTTCCTAAATTGTCCTTAGTTTGGAGACTAATATAACCAAGCCCATGTCCATGTAATCATAAACAGAGACTCATACAACGAGTGCTTTTACATTTTGCTTCTAGATGACCCAGTTCTCTGTTTTCACAGAGAAATTCCCTTCAGACCTAGCTTTGAAATAAATAAACGGTGTTAAATATGTTAATTTTACTCACTCCAATTTAATAAAATTAATAACACATAACATTATTTTCTTTGGAGGTTGATAACCAGATCCAGATCACAGGCTCTGTAAATCTTTCGCTTTGATGAACTCTCACTTTTTTTACTTACGCCAGCTTTTGGGGTTTTTTTATCTCTTTCAATTTGTTTTATATTTTCTTCTACTTTTACTCCTGCCTACCATTTACAATGGGAAAAGAATACACATCAGCAGAGACTTCCAGGTAATAAACTTTTTCAGATTCTTTCCAGCAAAGCCTCTCCAATTTTTACTGTGGATATATATTGGAATTTCAAATCTGAATTCTTTCTAGATATCAATTTTTAAACTGTCTAAATTGAGTCTGGATAAATTAGTAAATTCAAGAAATTTTTGGTGAAAATTAATAGATTTAATTTATGGTGAAAATTTTTACCAACATTTTAATTTGATGTTAATTAAGGGTATAGCATTGTATATAAAATCAATATTGTGTCAAAATAGCCTATGCAATACCGACTTTAGAATTTTATACTTGTGACAACAAGAGGGGTGTAAAATCTAAAACAAATAATAAAATAAATCCCATTTACTTTTGTAGGAGAAAAAGAGGGAAAGAGTCTTTAAAAAACATACAGTAAAAAAATAGTTTAGGGTAAATCAGAAGGCATGACAAGTCTAGAGACTATAGGGAGCCATACTAAAATATGAAAGCCAATTAATCTCACCTATTACAGACAGACACCTATATCAAGATGCAGTGAATTGGCTTCTCCACATGCCTCTTTTTCTCTACTAACTGTAAAAGGAGACTAGATGACAAAATTATATCCAGTGCCTGAATTTGTAATGGTTAAATGCAAAGGAAAAAAATCCTAGTCTTGCAATTCCTGAAAAGGAAGCAGGTATATTCTCACTACTGCAACAAGTACAGATTATACATAAATGAGTCAAGTATAGCTGGCTTCCTTTTTTCAGCAAGAATCTGATGCTCTTAGCTCTTGGATTTTTCAACTTCTGATAAAATGAGTGAGAGAACTTAAATCTTGGGTGTGCACAAATATATGCCTACCTTTTGGCATGCTTTTCACAAGTCAAAAGGTCACTTGTGCAGTAGGAAGAGTGGGGGCAAGTCACTGGTGAATTAAATATCTCAAAAACTGGAATAAATTATACAGTCAATGTTGTAGTGGTAGGCAATGGAAAATTATACCAACCTCAGTGTTTAAAAATACATCAGTGTAACAATCTACTTTTATGGGCAGCACAGAAAAGGGAATTTGAAAATAAATCCTAAAACTGGCATAATAAAAAATGCATTTCAGGCAAACTAATTCAGAAGTGGAGTAGAGAGGTATTTTATTTGAATGAAATGAAATCTAAATAAGCAATAGCATTATTGAGCTTTGAAATATCAATATTTATATAAAATATTAAATTATTTCTACTATAAATGCAAAAGAAAAGAATAAACAACTCAAAACCAAGAAAATAGTTCTCATTCCTCTATGCCTTACCTTACCCATAGAGTAATTTCAATTTAAAGACATCCAGTTGGAAGAAACAAAACCTCATCCTTATAGACTTAAACAGCCAAAGAACACAAGAGGAAATCCTGGTTAACATACATGTATATTTGTATATAAATGAAAAAGTATACTATTAAGACACAAAGAGTCAATGAAAGGCCAAATGTAAATTGAGAAGCTGAGGACTGCAATTTAAACCCCCAGAGATATCGCCAAAACAAATTCTGCATGGAAGATGAAGGGATAGCCCCAAACTATATCAACATATTGTTTGTTAATTGGCTGCCATGTGTGGCAAAATCTTTTTATATTAATCCCATAGCAGATGCTGGTGAATATTCAGTGTAAAGTAGAGAAGAGTTCATGTTAGCATTCCTAGAGCTGTGATTATAGCCCATAGAATCATGGTGGTAAATGGCCTCTTGGGATAATCTGTGTATAAAAGAAGGACTCCAGATTGAGAAAATAAATCACGATCAAATATTATATAATTTACACCATTTGCTAACTAAGGCAGAACATTAGGCCATTAGTCCATGTAAATAGAAGGACAAATGAACAAAAATGATAGCCAGGGGCATTTGAGCATTCAGCTTAATTTTATGTTTGATGTGATCAATATGCAAAAATCTATCTTGACTTTTATCATTGGGTCCTTTTATCTAGTAATGGTGGTATGAAAGCAAAAGACAGTGCTGTATTACTAATAGTAGTGATTTGTGTGCCATGTCAGCTAGTCTAGACGAGCTACAAGGCTCCTACCTCTCCTTCAGCAAGCTCAGCAGCTGCCCTTCTCACAGCCAGCTAAAAGAGTTGCTGCCACAATGGGCAGAAAAGCAGTGCTGTGGCACCTGCTACCTTGGCCAGATGAGGCAATGGTAAGCTATCATTCAAGCCAGTGGCAATAGGGCCACATAAAGCCAAACACACGCCCTTGCTAGCTCAGCTGCTGTCCTATCCACACACAGACACATACCCACCATCCAGCTTCCCTCTCCCAGTTGCAGTCCTTGGGAGGCATCTTCCTCCTGAAAATGACAAAGAAAGAGCAGACGCAGAAGTCAGAGAGCATCTCACAGGACTTCAGTGGGATTCTGTCAAATTTTGCTGCCTGAGCACTTTTCATGTTGTGCCATTCAGTTATGAAATAAAGACTCTGAAATGCTCTTCAGGTCTTGCCATAAGGACATAACACTTAGACCTGCACAGACTGTTTCTTACACAGTTCAATGTCTCTCTCAACTATTTCTTATAGAAACAAAAATGTACAACTACAGACTGTTTGTCCTAGGTTCAAGAATTTAAACTTCTCACTTAAAATCTTAAGGTGGGTTCACCTACTTTTCTTCATACATACATTTCAGGTCTCTGGAGGGTCTACAGAGGGGGTTCATTTAAAGGAAAATCAGTAAAATTATATTAACATGGTTATTGTTTGATCACAATAATTAACATGACTGTATTTTGAATATTCTGCAATTATTCTGGACACAGGATGGATAAAATCTAGAAACAGGCAAAACTTTACCTCAGTGAAGTTTGGCTATCTGAAGTTTAAAGAGCTAAATAACTTGAAATGGAAATATAAATCTTTACACTTACTAAACCTATTGCCTTACCATAGCCTGTTTGCTCACTTTTCTTTTTTTTTAAACAGAAAAAGCAGAACTGCAGACAGGATAATTATGACAAATATCTGCACCTAAGGAAATTATGTGAAGAGGCAGAATCAGCAATGGCAGACTCAAGACATGTTGGCTCTATATTCTCCTGAAGGAGAAGGATTTTATTAAGTAAAAAGAATGGGAGTTGAACTGACAGTTCATAACTCAAGTAAAATTGGGGAAAAAAAAACAACACAAAACCAAACCAACCAACCAAATCAAATTAATAATAATTAAAAAAAAACAAACAAACAAAAAAACCCCACCCAAATTATTCTGATTTTCACACAGTATTTTATTCCAGAAGAGTCAACCCAAAATAAATATTGTTGTCCTTATCTCTAGAATGGAATAACTTTTAGAATAAAGGAGTCTTCATTAGAAAGTGACAGTTTCTCAAAACCGGAATGTTTTGTGCAAATGTGTAAGGTTTTCACAAATTTCCAAAAAATTAACATCAGCATTCCTGTTAAGCTGAGCCTGAAGTCCAGTCAGCTTACCTGGCGTGCAAATGGAGATGTCTGGGATTTCTGGCTGACAAAGCTGAGAATCACAAAGCAAACCTGGTTCCCACCTTGTGCAGCCAAGTCCTCTTTGTTCTAGATAGTCTGGAAGCTCTAACTGAGATGAAATTTTCAGAGAAAAGGATTTTGATTATGTAAATACTATTCTTGTTTGGATTTTCCTTTCCACAGAAATTTTCCAGGGAGATTCCATATTCAAACTTAGGTGGGAGGTCTTTTATTTTTTTCATATAATCTTCTTCCAAGTACAATTTCTGGCTTTTGACCAGGCCCTGTAAGAGCTAGTTCCAAAGGGTATCATGTAATAGAAGAATACCAGACTGTCGAGATGGTGGTTGTGCTCAGAGGTGTGGGGTTTGAGGATGAAAAACTGTTCTCTTTCAGTTCCTTGAACTTTAAATTAGTCTTTATGGTACAGCTGTCTGTCTTCATGATACATTTTCCACCAGCTGAGAGCTTGCTTCTAATATTCAGGACTGCAGAACTCAAATGGAGATATTTAGACACCTGCTAAGTGTACATGCTTAAAATAGGGTAAAATTGCTCTAGTTTCTCTTCTTGGCACCTTTTGCATCACCTAAACACGTTTATAATTTAAGTGCCTTCTGCAGGATTCTACCTTGCTTAGCAGAGCAAGCGCCTGTGAAACCTTTCACTCCAGAGTGGTTTATTCACTGGGCTATTCACATGGCACTATGCTATTTTAGCAGCTAAATTCACATTTTATTTTTTGTTCTCTATGTATAGCTTGATTTTCTTTTCATGTTTCAGTTTCTCCCCATATTTTTTATCCATTCTCAACTCTTCTTTTCATTTCGTTTTTATAAATACATAGTGAACACACCATATTAAAAAAGTAAATATTTACCATGACTCGGTATAAATACAGCCCTGTGGTACACATACATTCTAAATTTAGGAAATACTGTGGTAAAGGGAATGCCACAGAAGAGTATTTGTTTACCTTTTAGAGGCGCCCTAGTTATTTAAGTATAATTAAGTTAGTCTCTTTTTTTATCGTTTTTTGTCCATCACTGGAAAATATTATTGGCACTAACAAAATTAACTACGAAACCCACACATTTTTCACTATGTTTTAGAAAGAAGTTTTCACTCACATTAAGAAACAACACGACACATTCTTCATATCATGTTTCAGCTTGAATGGATTGTTTTCACAGCTATAAAAAGGGAAATTGTAAGAAATATGAATAATGAGTCTATGGTAAACCAGAAAGATTTGGAAGTATGATCAATTTATTACTAATATTTATTCTTGGGAGGAAATATCATTCAGACTTTTAATGCAATGTACACTTTACAAACACTATTTGACTGTCAAAATTTTCAAAGAATATCATTAACTGAAGAACTGAGGCCCATTGAATTATTTGCTTAGCAACATTTGGCTAGCAAATAATTTCGTAACAGCCATGCTCTCTGGAAATGTTTTTTCTCTTAAGTATTAGCCCAAATAATTTCTCTTAATAGTTTTGTATTTCTTTTCAATGTGTTTCCATAGTGCTAAATTTGTTACATGTTGTGTGACTGATCACTTCAGACACATAAAATTATTTCTGACATATATTTTTTAAATGTATTTTTCTCCTAGTACCTATTTGTTTATTGAGGATCTTTTTAAAAAATATCAAATATTCCAATACATTTCTGGTATATATTTTTACTATGATGAAGTATTTATATAAAAACTAAGTCTTATGATTTGAATCATTTCAGCAAGGCAGTGAAGAGACACAAAAAACCCACACAACATCAGCTCAACTGGAAGGAATAATAGTAATGAAATTAATGTAGGTCAGAAGCATAATATCAATAATTAGTCATTTCTGTTGAGTTTGTAATCACAACTAAACTTTCCCAAGAAGCTTATCAGGTGAATGGGATTCTTATTTCTGTGGTTTCTTTCCTATTTTAACTTGAAAACATTGATTATTTTTGTACCTGAGGAAAAAAAGGTTAACTGAAAAGTTACTGTGCTTTTCATTTTGAATGCACACAAATATCAGCTGTTTTTTTTATATTTTTAGTCTTTTTTATTTGCTTTTAGAAGTTCTACAAAATAACTTAGAAATATTGCAATTTTCCCAACAAAGCTTAAAATGCAAAACATTACATTTTGTCAAATGTATTTTCTTTATTTCCAGCAAACTATGCAACAGAACCAGTTAAAATTTTCCTTCATTAAGTAGATGTTACTGACTATAACCCATTTCTGCTTAAAGCAATCTGTAGAGGACACTACAATACCCCAAACATACCTGCCTTGGCTAGGAGATATGCATGTCTGAATCCGTCCTCTATCTGATGTAGAGCTGAGTCAGAAAAAGGTTTCCTGTATCACAGGCGACCGAGTCAGGCATTAGACTTGTAAATACTTTACTGACTCTTTACCTGCAGAAGCTGCTATATTGTTTAAAATCAAGCATTTATTACAGTATCTAAGAATGAACATGATGGGTAAGGGCAGAAATCCACCCAGCTTTGTGACAGTAACCAGCAAGGGGCACATCAGAGAACAGTGGAAACACAAAGCAACCTTTCCTTGAAAGTCCTTCAAAGTTTGTAACCTGCAAGATATCTTGTGCCACAAGTGGCATCAGGATCATAACACTTACTAAATCTTGACAGAGTTTTATTCTTTGATTTTGTCTATCTTTTTGATGTCATTTATAATTTTTGCATGTGATTTTTACTTCAGAAAAAGAACTTCCTTTGGTTTCCTTTGTACGTGCTATCTGATCATTTTATTTGGTGTCTTCCACATCCTGAACTATGTGAAACATCGAATAATTGCTTCCCATTTATCTTCTCTCTGGTATTCAGGATATTATATTCTTCTCTGATATCTATTGCCTGTTTGGTTGAGTCATTTCCAGACTGAACTGCTCTGGTCTATTTAATTTCTTCTTATCTTCTTGTCATCCCTTTCATCCTTCTCTGTACTGTTTTTACTGTATCTTGTTTGATGTGTTGCAACCATAACTCCAAGTGTTAAAGATATTTTGTTTTTTGCTTAGTTGTCTATTTCTTCTTCTTTATAACAAGTCTTATCACCCTCCTTGCTTTTTGACCATTGAGGAGTACTGAGCTGATAAAGTCAAAAAACTATCTGTAGTGACTCCAAGATCCATTTCATGAGTGAAAGTATCTAATTTATAGTCCATTGCCTGGTCTCTAGCTGAATGCTTACAGTTATTTTTCCATTAGTGCCTTATTTTGCATTCACTGACATTTCATCACCTACTCATTCAGTAGTTCTCATCAATTCACTTAGCTCTCACTGCCACACACTGATATTGTTACTTCACTGCTCACCCTCTTTTCTTGGACCATGAATAAGCACCACGTGTTGAAGAGTAGATCCTTGGGAGAAGCCAGTAGCAAATTCCCTGTTATAAATACTGACATTTATTAAACGATTTTCATCAAAAAAGAAAAAAATAAGACTTAATGCTCCAAATTGATTGATAGTGTGCTGATCTAACAGACCCAGTCTCCAAGCTCTGAAGCAGTGTGACTTTAATTACAAATAATAATTTAATTTGCATCACTGAAGTGCATCTTTTGGGTGTGCCCAAAAGATATATAACCAATAATCTGTGGGTGAAGGCACTTTCCCAAGTCATGAATAGTCTTGGTTTCAACAGTCCTTGAGCTGAGTGTTTTAACCATCAAACTAATGGTCATTCCCTAAGGGTACTTCATGCCTTAAGGCTTTTTTCATTCATTTTTGTCTTGGGGTTTGTGAAGGGTTTTTTGTGAAAGGGTGACCTGATTTTGATGCCTGACTCCAAAACAGGATTCAGGACAGGAAACCTCAACTTTCCCTACAAATCCCAATATATTAGGGCTAGAGGAAAGCACATGAAGGTATTTGAAAGACAAGGATCTCATCCTTACCAGTGCTTCTGTGTACTTTTTAATTCAGAATTTCTATCTGGATATATTTTTAGGCAGCTCCCTTCTTACTTTTTTTGTCCCCTGTATCTCTTGGGTGGCAGAATTTAACAAATCATAGAATCATAGAATCATTAGGGTTGGAGAGGACCCCTAGGTTCATAGAGTCCGACCTTCATCCTAACATCTATCTATCCATTAGACCATAGTCGCAAGTGCATATGTTTTTTAAACACCTCTAGGGATGATGAATCCACTACCTCCCTGGGCGGCCTGTTCCAGAGCCTAACCACTCTCTCAGTGAAGAATTTCTTCCCAATATCCAATCTAAACCTCCCTTGATGCAACTCGAGGCCATTTCCTCTCATTTTATCATTAACAATTTGATAAAATTCATTGACTGACGAACTTGGTTGAGGACCCTAAATTAGACCTCTGAGAAGGACATTATTGATGAGTTAAGAGTTCAGAGATCTTGCTGTAAATACAGACCAGAAACCTTTTTCAGAAAGTGCCTTGACAGGAGTTATTCCACATTTGGCCGTAGCTCCCAACTGCCATGCCAGCTGGATTCCAGTTTGATCCTGAGTTAAGAACTGATGTATCACAATGTTAACCACTAACAAGGTAATACAAAGTGTATTTTTAGTTCTTAAATAAGTGTAGTTTTACTTTTTAAAATATGTTCATGGATAAATAATATCAAAGTATGGCCTTGTTTCTGATGAAAACAAGGCTTTTAGATTGATGGACTGGAATAGGGATGAGGATGGAGGCATGGGCTGGCGAGTGAATTCCAGTGTCGTTGAAGGCCAGGACAGCTCATGTGGGAGAAAGCTCTTATAACTAGGCCAGACACAGAAATGCTTAACTTGGTGTTTGCATGGCTTAGATACTAAAGTCAGTGACAAGACTGAAAGGCATGGGAAAGCAGGCTTCACTATTTCTGGTGGTCATCAATCTATTTGTCAAACAGTGATATTGTTGAATTACTTTTTGTTAGCCTAATACGTTGAAATGTAGAACTTATACATGAAGGTTACATATATTGCTATAATTCTCCTGAGTTGTTGGATATTCTAAAGACAGGCAAAAATTGATTTTTTTTTTTAATAATTACTTAAGACTAAGGAGTTTAATAGCCTAGATAACTTTTTTCAGAGGAAAAATGAATTATCTGTTGAAAACAACAACAAAAGTGCCTTCATCTTATCTGGTCTGACTGTGAAAGGATTTATAATAAATTGTTGTCAGAGCATTGTGACCAGCATCGAAATAAGTATGCCTGCTTGAGATTTGTGTGTGTCCCTGTAATCTTGATGTTAAGATTGAACAGCTGCTGTGTACCTGTTGGTAGTGTGTGTTTGCCAGGGTAAAGCAATCTTTCTTTTCTTGCACTTTTGTCTGCTGGAACGAAGCCAACCAAGTTCTGTAGAAAGAAATGGTAAGGAATGAAAATACGTAAATTAACATCCAGAAAGAGGTTATATTATGTGAGTAAGCTACTGACATCCTTCTTTATCATTGTTATCGCTCTGTATTGCTAAAATAGGGAACATGAGATTGTAGAAGTTTTTCTTTTTGCAGTAGGAACTCTGCATTGTTCTGACTAAGCCTGAGGTGGCAAACAACAATTCTCTTCAGAAAGCAATGCAAAGACATGGAGATACAGACCCTAAGTCATGTAAAAATATTTTAGATGCTTGTGGGGAACAACTAAGAGTCTAATAATTACAGATTCATTGGATCAAGGAAAGACAAAAACTCAAACTTCACCATAGGTGGCAAGGCCACATCCAGCAGCATCACTGAAGTGGATTATCTATCCATTAGTAAGATACAACTAGCACATGTCTAAAGGAGGGCAAAATATTACACATTCACAGAATCACAGACAGGTAGGGGTTCAAAGGGATGTCTGGAGATCAACTAGTCCAACCTCCCTGCCAGAGCAGGTTCACCTACAGCAGGGAAATTCCATCCTGTAAAACGTATATTTCCTCTGTGTAAAATTTTTGAAAATAAGGAATAAGCTGTTATCTTTTTTATCTTTAGAAAGGACAATTTCAAGCAAACAAAATATACATAATGGAAAAGCACTATTAAAGAAGACCTGAAAGTAGTCTAAATGAAGCAGTTCAGAACTCAAACATGTGTGTTGAAATGCATTATAACAAGAAAAGAACAGCTCTCACAAGCTTGTGTGACAGGAATTCACCTTGCAATTCTCTCCAGTTAGAGCACACAGCTGGGAGGTCAGACACTGTCATTCAGATGCCTTTGAGGGAGATCTGGACTGTTGTTTTCTGCACTTATCTGAGTCCAGTAGCTACTACAGCCTGTATGATATTCTGAGGCTGCTCTCTTTTTGGAGACTTTACAGAAAATGTTAAACAGTACAATGATGCTGGACACCATGATGTGAGTTGTAATCCCTTCAGGAAAAAGGGAAATGAATGTTTACAGTGCTGACTGGGGCAGAGATCAATGAGGTGAATGAAGTCTAACTCTTCCTGCACTTTTGGCTCTTACTATTGAAAAAAAAATAATTTGTAGACAACTTTGGGATGACATAAAGTATTTTTAACATACTGACTTTTCCCAAAAGTTGTTTCCTGTAGTTCTAGTTATCAGCATAGTAAGAAGAGTGGGCCAAGAAATCAGCAGTGCAAATGATCTCATGAAATGTGAATACGAACAGCAACTGTAAGACTGGAGTTATGAAGATGTCTGTCCATCAGTACAGATGACAATACACACTGATACTAAAGGCAACATGTCACTGGCAACTGCAAGGTTAAATGATGACTTCAGGAATTTTGAAAAAGTTTTGAGCAAGAAATAGAGATACTAATGATTTGCATGAGTACCGTGCACAATAGAGAGGAAAACACAGACAATCATGAACATTGAATGTGATCCCAGTTAAGGTTCTGGGAACTCAAGTTAATATTAAGTTAACTTAAGGTTAACTGGACCGCATTCCAGGAGAACAGTATGTGGCAAGCAATATGGACTGCATCTGAACATAATGATAATTTGTCATACTGGAAAATGACCAGGAGCAGCTATGAGAGCATCAGATGAACCATAAAAAAAAAAAAAAAAAAGTAGTCATAAGTCTAATTCAGCATGTGGTGAACAAATTGAGAACAAGATGGAAAAGAACATAAAATGAAGAAGCTTTGTAATGACTGGTATTACTCCTCGAGGTCCAAGAAATGAAAAGATATTAAAAAAAAAAGAAAATAAAAAAGAGGGGTTCTGAGTGACGAAAGGAAATTTTATGTAATTGGCATTTTCTTAAATTTAACTGGATGGTTCTTATACCTGGGCAGTTAAAAGTCCTAGTCATAACCTCTTCATGAAGTATAGAATGCATAAAAGGAGGTGCTGAGCAGGCCCTTCACTGTGGGAATGCCATCACCTATTTTATGTACTCACATGTGGGCTCTTGTATTACCTAATGTAGGGGCTTGGAGCATGACACTGAATCAAATCAGACAAAAAGACCACTTATTCCTTCACTTCTATGCTATCTGGAAATAAATGTTAAGAGGAAGTCAGTTTCAGCTGGCAATTTTCTAATGTAGCAAGATACATCTAAACAACTACAACTAAAGTAAACATACTTTGGATTTTATTATATAGATATTACTGATTTGTCTACTAGATGTTTGTGGTTACTTGGAGGACCAGTGATCTTGAAATCATTACACTAAGAGACAAAAAGAAAATGGCTTTAGAGAAACCAAGAGTAAGATGCAAGGCATGAAATGTCTTTTCAAGACATGCAAAAGACACCTTTCCACTGGAAGTTGACTCAGAGAAAAGAAATAGTCTCAAAGAAATAGATTCCTGGTCTATCAGAGAAAGAATTTGGTGTCATTAAGTTTGGAAAGATGACGAGTTGCACAGACAAGCACCTCTCAGGCTACTGGGGAATGCCTGAGAATAGGGGGAATTCCTGAACTCCCATTATTCCCTTGAGTTCCCAGAACTGTTTATATTATTATTATTATTACTATTACTATGTGCTTCTATCTGTTCAGAAAATAATATCTTAAGATAAACAGTGAAGAGGAGCTTGTTTCTCCAAAGTCTTTAACAGGTGGAACTGGGACACTTCCCTAGCAAGTTGGTGATTTGATATAGGCAGGTCTCCTATTTAGGTTAATGTGTTCAAAAAACTCCTTTCTGTAGTATGTTTCCATAACTTCCCAGGGCAGGAGAGAGGACTGTCCTCCACTGGAGCACATTAGCATGTAAAATGCATGCCAGCGTTGGAAGAGTAGGTAATTTATGGCTTTACTTTGTAGCATATTGATTAGATGTCTGTTGGATAAGGTAAAAAAAGAATTTCAAACACTGATCCCTAGATTATTCTCTGCTGTTCTGGAGGAGTTTTATTTTAAATTAAACATTTTTAGGATTGCTAGTCTGGGAAATGCCCACCAGAACCCAGTCCTCCTCCACTTTCTAAGGAGCTAAACATTGCAGATGAGTCTTTAAGGACACTACCTGGAGGTGGGACCAGCCTAGACCCCCTTCCCTGTCTGGCCATCTCTTAAAAAAGCAAAGTCAGAGAATAATTTTATTTAAATGGTCATATGCCAGTGCTGTGGTTGGCATGCTATAGAAGGCTGGTATAGCTTTATGGTTTTAAGGGGTATTGAAAAACTTACATAGAAGAGTAATGATAATATATTCCACGGTGAAAGACGAATCATAATTTCTACTGGCTGTAAAACAGAATCCATTAGTCATGATAGAATAGTGACTTGATGGCAATACAGAACTACTTTTCTGTGAAAAGGAAGAAGCTTGAATTCTAAAGCTCTTGTTAGGCCCGGGCAAAAGAGTATAACAAAAAGCAAGGCAAATTCACGTACAGTTGCAGTGCATTTAGCAATTGCTTTCTTAATTATGGAGTCAAACAACGAAGCCTTAAAATTTCTCCTACCTTTGAAGTCTGGACACTTTCTGGAAGGTATGCTGTAGATAAAAACAGGTTGAGCCCAACACCAACAGCTCACATCTGGCTACATTCTTATCTGAATCCAGAGCTTTCAGCATAGGTATTAGGCAGTAAAGACATTTTGTCTGTGAGTTAAGAACATTTTTACAGAAACATGTTTACAATGGCACAGCTTTGCAGCTGCAGAAAGCTTTAGTAGGACATCAAGACTCCAGGTAAGATTTGTGGCACCACTTACTCTGATTTCATGAATTTGCATTCTCTTCATGTTGTGTTTGAGATCTCAAAGTGATGTTTCAAAACCCTCTGTAAAAACTAAGCAGCATCTGAACAGTGTTTTTATAAATAATTTTGAAAATATGCAGATCCAGATCATGGAAGCAGAAATAGCAGAGTGTGCCACTCCATTTTATTTTCACCATCACTAATTTCTGGTTATTAACATCTTCAGCTAATTGCACTGTTCTGAAGCAGAACACCATGATACAAAAACTGGACCCATATCCAGTGTGGAGCCAGGCTCTATGTGTTCTAAGCAGCTGTGTAGCTGGTAAATCTCCTGCTGTAGGTTGTAGGCCTTATCATTCCGCATCATCTCTCCCAGGTAATTTGTGCACCGGCATGCAGCAGCAGTTAAATGAAAAAGCCTTTAGGCAATCCGCCGAACCTGAAGGTGAAGCACATGCTGCACAGGAGGCAAAATTGAGAAACGAAAAATAAGAATGTCACTGCAGAACAAGTAAGAGAAATCCATAATTATTTCTACTTTAAGAAGTGTTACAGGAAAATCCTGCTGAGGGAATAAGCAGGATGAAATTTCAGCAGAAGCTGGGCAAATGTCCCTTATCTTCCTGAATAAAAGTTATCCGTATTGTTAGGTAAATTGATCATTTATTTTTTAAAATTATGTTATATTGATGCACTAAACATTATTTACATGATTCTGAATTTGCGCCATGAATGGATTATTTTGTCTCTTCTGATATGGTGGCATGTTTGGGGAGAAGCATGAAAACTCTGCTCAGGAGGGACTTACAAAGTGTATCCAGACAAGAGAGCAGAGTGTACAATGGGACAAGTATCCTCAGTCACTTGTGGGGAGAGCAGGACTTGCAGTATCATTCTAATGCACTTCACAGTAGGATTCGGGAATTTTCAGCCAAATGTTATGAGATTAAAAAGCATTTCAATTTCCCATTAATACAAAAATCCATGAAAATTAGAATTTTATTTGATTATTTATCAGAATGAAACTGTAAAATAAACTCTACTAGTTCAGTGGTAGTTCACTTGTCTGAGGTATGGGAAACCTATGTTCCAGTGTGTCTTATAGGATGATTCTGTTTCTCAGATATGAGTCCATTAGGTTTATAATTTGAATGAATTAGTGTTTCCAGACCTTCCCAGACATTATCTGTTCAGTCATGACTATGTTAAGGAAAATGGGCAGGCTCTTTTGTATGAAGGGAATTTCCAAGAAAGGGTGTCTTTCTAAGATGTGTTTTATGCCGTGATCATCTTTGACAGCTAAAATAGCCAAAAATATATTACAGCAGTTCTGAGGTAACTGTGCTTTGGGCCTTTCTGAGTGCTAAGAACCAGAGTGGCATGAAGCTGAATTTGCTTTCACTTTATTCCTTATCTTGCCTAGGTCTGATGCTCTGTATTTTGGAATATTCTTTCTCTTCCTATAGTATGAGATCTTATACTCCTGGTTCCTGTAAACCGGTTTATACCAAATCAAAGTTTGGGACTGGTTACAGGCATGTTGCATAGAGTCAGCAAGGAGTACTAGATTAAAATGAATTTGACACACCATTTAATGTTAACTTCATCTATATTAAAACTTCAGTAGTTGCCTGGTAGTATTATTTCTTTGCCAGTCTTTCACTGCTTCTATCCTCCAGGTAAAAGGCCCTCTTGCACTGCAAAAGCTGTATTACTACTGTGTGGTGATAAAACTAGTAGGTTGTGCTCCCCACCTCTTCAAAGTGAAATAGCTATTGTTAAGAAGTATAACCTCAGGTAATAGGAAGTACATAAGGCGTTTAGTGTGATTTCCAGAGAACCTTTCAATGAGTTGGGAATGAGAAAGAGAAATTTCAAAATCACACCCATAATGAATTAGCAAAAAAGTAATTTCCTCTAGCATAAACAATTGTAGAGATACATAAAAAGAAGAACTCACTGTGCCTTTACCTTTGCACAAAGTAACCGGATAATAAACAATAAAACCTTGTGAAAGCCTGGAACTTCTCCAATAAAATATCATGTGATTCTGACAGTAATAAGTGGAAGAGAATAGTTTTTATCTTTGCCTTAGTGCAAAGTAAATTATGAGTCTGTTTTCAAAAATGTCTGCAGAGTATGGGTGTCTTTTCAAAAGTAATTCAGCTGCTTGACCCAGTCTGTAGGAGATTTAGGTGACTAAATCCAATAGACCTCTGCAAAACAGAACCTGTTTCTTAATGACCTGCTAGAGCAGTGTGGTAACTACGATGTGGACCTTTCCAGATAGCCTCCTTACCTCAAAGCTGTCCTCATTTATCAGTAGAACAAGAAGGAATGAAGTGTAAGCACACTGCAGTATTAAGGCATTGTAATATTTTATAATGTCTGGTTAGGGTTAGATTATAATCTAATGAATTAATAATCCAATAAAATATACCCTGGTATTCTGATGTCCAGGTATATGTTTTTTTGGTTGTAACCCCTCCAGCAGTTGAGGACCTTTAGGTTTCAGTTTATGAAATATAGTTAAGAAATTGGATCTTGGTGACCTTGGTGCCTCCCATGTCATTTGTTCTTTGTAAAATGGCAAAAATATAGTTGAGAAACTTGTATACCAGAAATATAAGGAATTATATTTGTCAAGAGGTTGTTTGTAGCTGAAGATAACTGCAGATTATATCCTATCATTAAGGTTTTTTGGCTTTATGTAGTAGTAAACCAGGTTGCTTATCATGTTTTAATTTTCTATATATTGCAGTAAGTTAAGAGCTTCGAATGAGAAAAAACATGGATAAAATAACCAAGCTCTTGTCCAAGCAAGTTGTTCCAAGTGAGTCTTTTATATTGTTCCCTTTCTGAATACTTTTTTTTATTTAGAAACCCCCCCTTTTTTTTTTCTTTTAAACTGGTCTTTATTTTACTGATGTGAGAGGTTGCCAAATGTGTCTCAGAAACCAAACAGTATATTAACATCTACTGATTTCTCCTTATCTATCATGTTAGTAATGTCTTCAAACACGAGATCTCTTGCCCGATTTTATGCCTCCCATCTTTAATCAAGCTGTGTCTTCCCAGCTGTTGTCCATCTTTAAGATAGTTTCTAGAGATGAGCTCTGTTAAAATACTCTCTTCTAAGGTAGGGGACAAGACTGTCTCGAAATTTGCATTTGTAGCTCCTTTGCCCACAATAGCCCTCATGAATGTCAAGTCTAGAAAATGTAAAAATTTGACTGCTATCATAGAAAACTGATGGTTTTCCAATTGAATGTTTAGTGGTGAATGTTATCTGCTACTTTCAAGTCCTTTAAAAATGGAAAAGATCACATCAAAGTCAATGCATGAGTTTCAATCCTCATTTTCTTAAAAGCATATGGAGATAAGAATATGGATGATGTTCTCCTAAAAACAGTTGGGCCAAATAAGATCACAGACTGCATTATTCAAAAGTAGAACTGAAAAACGTAGTATCTTTTAAATTTTATGCTTGCTCAGTTTTTAAAACAAACCAGTTTGCTTAATAATGATCTTTGACATTAGTATAAAGATAACTAAATATGCAACTTGATTCTTGTTAGTAAAAATAGAGCTTCCAACAGCACATAAATCGTAACATTATTTTTAGAATATACATCACTTCTAAATTTGTAATTTGTCAGATTAACCTTAAAACTATTTAGGTAAAACTTTAGATGACTTGAGTATCACAGGTTATTTTGTTAAAAGCAAAACAGTGGAAGATGTTCATCATTGTTGGTGTCTGCACATACTGTAGGTAGTTTTTCTTGTTTACAAATGATGCCATATTACTGTTAATAAAAAATAATAATAATAATAAAAAGAAGACAAAATGCTCTCCTGCAACACTCAAAGCAACTTGTAGGATTAGTTCTGTATGAACAGAGTTCAGTCCCTGTATTTGTAATGGCTAAAACTGAATTAGCTAGGATTATATTTAAACAATATTAACTGTAGCAGAAAATTTAGGTTAGTGAAGAGCTTGTGTATGAGATGAGTTTATAAAATAACATGGAGTGTGGTGAGATTTTGTATCTAATGCAACGGAGTTTCTGTTGCACCATGATAATCAGACTTTGAGGTATGACAAGTAGCAGCAACTATGAACACAACAGCAAGGGTGAAGGATTAAGTAATTAGAGCCATATTTAGGAGGGTTTGAAAAATAAATTCAGGTGCATGTGCCCAGCTATTCTACAAAGTCCGTAAAACTAATTTTTCTCATGTCTAGCTAGAAGAGCAAGCACGGCAGTATTTTGGTTTCATTACCTTTATAGTTTTTAAATTTTGTTTAAAGATGCCTGAATACACATGTGCTTTCAAGGTACAATTTTCAGGCCCAAAGGAAAGATCAGTGGGTTGATTAATAAGGCATTTATATACCAGTGGATAGAAAATAGTTTAAAAGAAGGTTCATCTTAGCCGGGCATTGTTTTCAGGTGATCGATTTTTTTTGTAGTTTAAGTGGGGGATGCGATCTTAAAAACTGAGACAGTGCTGCCACCTTGAGGATTTTCTTGAAGCATGTCCCTTAGCAGAAATGAAAATTAATTGTGCATGCTGATTGCATACAGTTAATGTTCTTGCTTGTGTACGCCTAAGATGTATTAAATATCATATTAAACATACATATTCTATAGAAAATGCAATGATAAGATAATATGCTGTGACAAACGTCTATAAACATAGAAGAAAATTTGGAGATCAACTGTTTTATAGACAGATTTTAAAATATTGTTTCTTATCATTATCAAGCAATCGAGATGAGATATTTTTCTTGACAGTGCTAGGTATCATTTGTTAGTCATAGAGGCACTGAGTCTATATGTGAAATCCAGATGGACTTATGAGTTCCAAAGCAACTTGTCATGGTTTCAAGACAAAGCTCATTTACATGACCTAGGGCTTAAACAAATTAAATATACAGACAAATTATCTGTGATTTAGGATTTTTACTATTAGATATCCTTTTCTTGTGCCTATCTGAGATAGAAACTATATCCTAAAAAGGGATCCCCCAAATTGTAGCTCTGAATCAGAAATGAACATCAGTCACTGCTAAAGATCCACATTTGTGTGGATTCATTGGGGTAAATCCACCTGCAGGATTTAGGGTACTTTTTCCAGGACTTTGGCACTACAATGCTGATTTTCATCACATCCAATGTTTATCACTCTGTTCAGAACTAAAAATCCATGGGCCGATGTTCAATGTCTATGGCAAGTTTTAAATGGAATCTATAACACAAAGTACTGGTGGGTGAGGCAAATACACATGCCATTACAGATAAGAGGAGGGCAAAAGCTGAGTCAGCTTTACAGTCTGGAACCTCTCCCTGTGTTAGGCACCTGCACATGCCATTTAGAGAAGAAAAGGTTGTCTTGGTAGTTTTGGATAGAGAAGAAGATGATGCTGATGCTACTCTCCTCATGCTGTTGCCCAGTGGCTGTAGCACTCTAGAAATAGAGGTTTAGTCCCTCCTTATCCTGAGTTGTTGCAAAGCAATGTTTTCTACTGTCCAGCTATCTTGTACTTTGCTACTGGGGCTTTTTCCTGAGTGACTGCTAGAGAATGGCTCCTCTGTGCCTCTTTTTTTTTTTTTTTTTTTTTTCCTGGCATTACAAAATAACCAGTTTAGCTTGTAGTTTCAAAAACAGAGGTGAAGAGTGGCCTTTCCTGCCCTATGATTAAGGTCCATCATGTTGCTGGAAGACAAAGATTTGAACTTTACTAGAGAATAGTACCGAGGTATCTTATTCTGGAGGGAATGCTCTTTTGTAAAAGCAGATCCTCAACTTTACCTATTCCAGTGATGAGTGAAAGTGAATACTGTTGCCATGTTTTGCACTAATTTCAATGTTTTGTCTTGGCATGGTTTAATAACATTGATCAAGAAAGATTGAGAAGAAGGTGAAAAGAGAAGAAGGTGAAGCGACACTTCAGTTTATGTCTGCAGTTGGCTGTCTCAGGTATGTGCAGGCAGGGACCCATTCAGTCCCCCAGTGGCAGTAGTTTGGAACACAGGCAGAAGTTGTAGAGATGTAGAAATTTCACTGATGTAAAGTTAGTTGCCACAATCTCCCTGGAGTTGAAGAGAATTAGTGGACCTGGAGCATCACAACCTTCAACTTTAGTATTCAAATTCTCACCAATTCCCACTTTAGTGGGAATTTTAGCCTTTAATAGGCTTAACTATGTATACTGAATTAATATTTCATGTTGTGAAGGGTAGTAAAGTTCATCACCCAAGACAGACAATGCATTAGTAGGCACTATAATAATTACAATAGATTTGTTTTTAACTTGTATCAAAAAAAAAAAAATCATCATTCATCAACAGCAATGGATCTATTGTTTTTTTATCATGTATGAGTCATTACTAATAGGTGAGCAAACAGATAAACACTCCTCTGCCAGGTTATGAGTACTGTGAGATATTCTGAGTGACTTACTGATAGGTAAAAACATTAGATATCTTCTCATACTGCAAATAGAAGACACTATGTCTGAGAACGGAATAGAGTTTTAAAGAAACTTGACAACAAAACCCTACCTTTGTCTGAGATCAGTGACACAGAAAAAAGATTTGGTGGAGGGAAATTATAATAATCCTTAAACTTGAATTGAACTTCTTTTCTCCATGCATCTCAAGGCATAAATATGTTCCAAGCAAATTTTTAAAGCTTTCAATTGCAATCAGCAGATGAAGTTACATCTGCTTTGCATCCATTCAGTTTACATCACTGCAGAATTTGGCACTGTTACTCTAGCAAGTTCTTACAGGGAAGACATTTAATTACTGGCATGCTTTTATTTATTTATTTTTGTTTAAGATAAAATAATGATGAAACAACTGGATTTTATTCACTTACTTAAATGCATTTCTTGGGCCACTCATTAAACCATAACATTAAAATAACAGGGAGAACCATCTGGCTTTTTGAAGTTTTTTTCAATACATTACCAAACCACATAGAGTATTTTACCAGGAAATAATGTCTTCCTGGACAGTCTGGATTTTTTTTCCACATGTATGAAGGGAAATTGTCTATGTTCTTATCCATTTCTCACTTCAAACTAACTGGCTATCATGTGGTGAAGAATGCAGAATAATATCAGGGCACTTTGTATATGTTTATCTAAAGGGAAAATGACCCATCTGTTTGTGTACAATTATATCCCATGCATATTTTAAGCTGACTGCTTTAAGATGTTTCCATTGCCTGTATATGATCTGGTCATTTGACTTATCAAAAATAAAAGTTGAAGTATGAGCAGAACCACTAGATTGAACGAGTTATGAAAAGGGCTCTCATGAAGTCACACGCAAATCTGCAGAATCAAAGATCTGTCTGTCTGAAACCTTGTAAACCAGGAATAGTTCCATTTGAGTAGCTCTGCATAAAAATGTGACAGTTTCTAAGTTTTTGTCTTTAAAGGTGAAGACACAAATTTTGAACGTGATGCTTTAAGCGTTCAAGAATGTTATATTCATGTAATATTCTTGAATGCTTGAAAAGGTTATCATCTAACAGAAACTAAGGGTCTCAGCTGAGAACCCTTAATTTCAGACTGCCAAGTCCCACACAACCTTCTGCCAGAGGGAAGGAGGGAAGGAGGGAATCCAATAAAATCCAGTGTATCAGTCCAAAAAGGACTTTGGAATACAGACCAGATTTACAACAAAATTAGAGAGGTTTAGAAAATATTCTGGTTCAAAGCCCAAGCTCATCATCATGCCAGTTTTATGTAGTTAAAATAGGAATACATGGATAGACCCACCATCACCACCACCTACATGCTCACCACACTTTCACTCTCCTAACAACTCAGTTCTGCTCAGTGATTGCATGGAAGCAGGCTTTGGAAACATGGACTGCACTGCAGATTCATTGAGTGAATGTAAAAATGGTATCATAAGTATTTTTATCAATGTTTTACTATCAGACTGGAAGGATGCTTTAGAGGTATATTGGCCAATGCTGTGGATGATAAAATAAAAACATGCTTATTACAGTTGCATATGGGGTGAGTTACACAGAAAGACAGGATTAAAATTAAAAATGAACAAACTGAGGAAATGGTTCAGGAAGAAAACCAGATGGAACTCAAATGCAAACTTTTTCACTTAGGCAGGAATAATCAACTTCATGAACAGACTGAGAAATGACAGTCTATGCAACAGTTCTGCTGAAGAGCTCCTATGGGTTATAGCAGATACCCAGACAAATCCAAGTCACCAATGTTGTGATGTTGAGAAAAAGATAAGCATATTATGTGTACTGAGAGTGTCATGTGTAAGCCACACACTTTCTGCTATTACTGCTTCTGCTGCTTTGGCTACCTGTATCTCATCTACCCTAAGGGTCTCCGCTCTATCTAATGTCTCATCCACCCGAAGGGCCAAGGTGAAGAAAATGAGAAGAGGAACAGGAAAAGTCAGAGATCTGAAAGGTACTATCTGTGAGCAACTGCTTGTGGTGGAGGCAGAGTACTTTAACTCAGGAAACAGAGAAGACTTAAGAGAAATTAAATTTACTGAAAGTCTTCAGATA
Source organism: Chloroceryle amazona (assembly GCA_027560015.1). Classification (NCBI taxonomy): domain Eukaryota; kingdom Metazoa; phylum Chordata; class Aves; order Coraciiformes; family Cerylidae; genus Chloroceryle; species Chloroceryle amazona. Next base: position 28,156 of record JANHFX010008604.1, read on the forward strand.
CTTAAGCTAGCTATACAAGCTAGATACACAGAAACATAAAAACTAGGTGCAAAGAGGGAAGATCTTAACTGTTCCCTGTTCCTGTGCGTACCATATGAACATTAAAGCCCCAAGAGAGTTGAAGCACTTCACTGGTGTTTTTAAAAACAATCTGAACAAATGTCTGTAAGGCTACAAAACTTACTGTGTTTGAAGAATGAGGATGGAGTAGGTTATCCTCTGGTATCTTACCTAACCTATTTTTCTATTACATTAATTGAAAAGGCAGCAACAATCAAAATTTTCTAGGCTAGCAAGGTACAGTGATCATTCTAGTAATCACCAAATTTTCCTCCAAGTGTACGTGGCTGGAAACTGTCACTGATGCCACAGAAACCATTGCCAACAAATGACCAGAGCATAACAGGGTCTCTTAAGCCATCTGCTGCTGAATTTCCAATTTTTGTTGTTTTCTCAATGAACTTTATAAAAGTGTTAATTTTTCCTACCAGTCCCCAAGTTATTTTCTAAAGAGGTAGTGAGGGATGGTCATCACCACATTAGGTACTGGTAGCATTTCAGTATGGAGAAAGTCAGTGTGATATTTATGAATAAGCTTTCAAGTGAGAAAGCACACAGCATTCAGAGGTTTTCTAAATACTCATCACCTTTTAAGCCAATAGCAAAATTTGGGGTTTTTTTGTACCAGAAGAAAACAGACTTCGGTTTGAAGATCTGATCAGTATTTTTGCCTGCTTTACATTGTTGAATGATGTCATTTGGCCAGAGTGAAAATACTACTCTTTTAATAAGTGCTTGTACTAGTTCATCTTCCTCCTCATTTTGCCCTGTAAATTCGTGGGTCTTTTAGCAATATAGTATCCTGAGTCCTTGGAAAAATGTAATCTAACATAGTTGGATAAATATTGAAAGCGTAGGCGAAACTTGTAAAGCTCAAAATTAATACAAAATACAACTGTGTAGTTGTCTTTTTTATAGAATATTTGAATCAGTAATTTTAATTTAGAAATTATATGTACATATATATGCATTTGTTCTTCTGACATACCTGCAGATCAGTTTGCTATGAAAGCTACTGAAATGTTGCTACATGTTTCAGATGTGCATGTTGTGTGTACATAAATATATATGCATGCTATGCATCTCATTTTAGTTCAATGCTGGCTATTTAATTTAAGATAAACAAAATTCTGTTTAATCTTCTTTTACATCTATAAATAGTGTGGATATAAGTGCTTTTTGTTCTCATAAAATTTTTGGAAGAAAGAATAAGGTAAACACAGATATTTTTTCCTTCCATATTTTGAGTTAATGATTTTTTAAAAAGAACATCTTTGTCCTAAATCAAAACCACACAGCCTGTCAATGGCTTTTGGTGATTTAGAAAACAACTGTGGATCATATGGCATACAAAGGAAGAATGAGTTCACTAAAACTACCACCAAACAGAATTTTAGAAGCAGAAATAGAACTGGGTAGGAAGTGGTTTTCCTGTCCCGCGGAAGTTTTCGAGATCTCGTTTTTCCCATTATGCCTCAGAATGAATCCAAGGCCCACCAAAGATGAGAGAGTGAGAAAGATAACAAAGCCCAGGTCTGACAAAACAAGAGAAATGTAATGGATGAGCTCATGGCATCCATATTTAAGTAGTTGGTTAGGTAGGGCACTTCCCTGGGACAAGGACACCAAGGTGGATGCCCCTGTTCTGAACCCAGCCTGGGTCCTGGATCTTCCCCTGGATGACTGAGAGTCTTCAGCTCATGTCAACTGCACATTATATTTGCAGTGTAGTCAGTTACTAGAGTATTAATTACTTTGATGCCTGTATCTTCCATCTTTGTAAAAATTTTGGTGATGATAAGTGCTACTTCCAACATAAAAGTTTTCCAATCCTGGGAAATCTCTGCCCTTTTTTAGTTCTTACAGAAGCGGTGTTTACTCACAAACACAGAGGATGTAAAATTTACTGTCAGTGTTCTAGTGGCTGCACATGACCTAGGAATAAAATCTTGGTCCCAAATCCTCAAAGGCATTTAGGCATCTAACGCCCACTGAGAGACAAAGACCAGAACAAAAAATTAGAAAAAATAATAACAAAAAAATTATTTGGGTATCACCACTCTGAGCTTGCAGACATCTGGGATCTGCAATGGAATCCAGATGGACTATTTCTGTCTCAGCCTCTGAAGCATAGGTGTATATTGAACTGAATTTGATGACTGAGCCTCAGCAATATGGTATGCCATCAGAGAAGAGTCAGTCACATGCTGAGGGTGATGGAGAACCACCCTGTCCTGAAGAAGCATTGAAGAGCTTCTTGCAACTTCAGAAAGCGTGTCTATGCTGTACGACAGCAATGGATTACAATAGCTGGCCCAAGCCTGCCTTCGTTGCCACATCTGCACTACTATTGATATTTCATAAGACTGAAGTTAATGCATTTATTTCTGCCCAAGGCCAATTTAGATGTTTTACTGCAACCTAAGCATACACAGCGCAGAGAGGAGCACACACAGCTCCTTTGCTAACTCTGCAGGCTTGAAAAGAGAATAAGCAGAACAATGAAAGCCCTCTGGCACCAGAGCTGTTATAACTGCACTTGAAGCTGTAGACTTTATTTTCCAGCTATGGTACCACCATATTTAAATACAACTGTTATTCTGAAGTTGTATTAAGACAGGGTAGCTGCCCTTCCTCCATCCTCCTCACATCAGATCTTCCAACATCCATTTCAGTTGCAGAGGTGAGGAAGGCAGCTTATCCATTAATAGCAAGCCTGTCTCCAGTTGATAAGCTAGATCCCTGCTGCTTATTTTCCGGTGACATCACTGTTTAATTTCTCTAGTTTTCTTCTGACATGAAATTCCGATATCACTATTGCAGAGAGCATGGCCCTCAGGCAATAATTAAGAGTAATGCTAATGCTCCAGGTAAATGGAGTGATTTCTGAAGAAGTAAAATGAAATCTGTTTGCTCTCTTTTTTTGTTCCTTGTTGATATAATTTCATTCCAAATCACTTGATGGCAAAAGATGACTGAATACTTTAAACAACATCGTTCTCAGAGTAGAAAGAGAACATGTGGTCTGCTGCACAGCTGTGTTCAACCCACCCACTGTATGCAGAGTGTAGATCAGCCTTACTTTCTTATGAGGGTAATAAGTGTGCACATAGAATGAAATTAAGAACCCTTCCAAGTTCCGGGCCAGGTGCTGGGCAGATGTACAGTAAGGGAGGGACTGTAGGCAAGCACTGAGAAGAAATCTCATGTAGCCCACTGGGCAGTTGCAGAAACCTGCAAGGAAGTGTCATCCAGGTCTGTGGCTTACCTGGGTGCCCACAACGGAAGAGTTGTGATTACATTGCTCCTTTGCTTTCATGCATGGAACTAACTGCCACAGCTGCAGCTCTGCTTCTGAGTCAGGCTCTGACACTTATTTGCAGAATGAATCTCAGAAATGAGCAAGGGGCTGGATTTGTCTCCTGGTAGCTGTTACTGACTTTTATTAGTACTTCATTTTAAGACAACTATATGAAAAGAGCTATCTGAAATCTGCATTCTATTGTTGGCATTCAGTACATAGCCTTTCACATGTGAGTTTTAATATGTCATGTAAAAAATGATGAAGACTACACCTAATAAAATGAGCTGTTTATACATATTTACTATATAACCTAGATCATCACTTTCAGTTAACTAGCTGCATTGAAATTTGCAGTGACTGATGAACTACCAAAGAGAACAGCAGTTAGGCTGCTATTATGAAATGTCCATGGCGCTCATTTGGCTTCATGGAATGCATTAGTATTAACACAGTCTACTATTTTATGTAAATATATTTTTAATGCTATTTAAAATGAACAATGTGGAAAAAAGCCAGAATATGTTTATTCTTCTCAAGTCCCAATCTTTGAACTACTCTGTCTTCTACTTATTTCTTTTCTTCCTTTTTTTTTTTTTTAGTAGTTGAAAAGAACAACAATGACATCCAGTGGCTGTAAAATTCTCCAACTTTTTTTTTCTTCCATATTTGACACCATACCTAGTGTAAAAAATAGATTGGTCTTAAAACTGTTCTAAACCAAGACACAAATTTTAAGAATTTTATCTTTAATAAATGCTGAATAGAAGTGCAAAGCCTTAGCATGTCACCTTGAGACATTTTACAGTAGACATGTTTTAGAATGTATGAATGTTCTTTAGACATTTTTGATAGCATTGAAATAAGTACAATGAATTTTTACTAGAACTCTGAACCCAGTTAAAGTCAGAATAAATTAACATATGCTTTTTAATGCTACTTTATATCCATCAGGCCTTTCTGGTTTTCCTTCTATGCCTGTTTGACACATTTAGAAATCAGGATTACCTGGTAGCTTTTCTGTATCATGTGTAAAGATCGTTTTATGTGTAAAGATTGTTATAAGAATGAAGAATGTCCCTTATCATTAGAATCATAGAATCATCTAGGTTGGAAAAGACCTTTAAGATCATTGTATTCAACCTATTAAATACAATCATTGTATTCAACAGGTCCACTACTAAGCTATATCGTCAAGCACCACAACTATATGGCTTTTAAATACATCCAAGGGTGGTGCCTCAACCACCTTCCCAGGCAGCCTGTTCCAGTGCCTGACAACACTTTCAGTGAAAAAAATTTTCATTAATGTTCAGTTTAAACCTCCTCTGGTGCAGCTCAAGGCCATTCCCTCTTGTTCTACTTCTAGTTACTTGTGAGAAGAGACCAACACCTACCTCTCTACATCCTTTCAGGTAGCTGTAGAGTGATAAAGGATCCCCTCAGCCTCCTTTTCTTTGGAGTAAATAGCCACAGTTCCCTCAGACACTCCTCTTCAGACTTGTGTCCCAGGCCCTTCATCAGCTTCATTTCTCTTCTCTGGACCCCCTCCAGTACTTCGATGTCTTTCTTCTATTGAGGTGACCAAAACAGAACACAATACTCTCCTCACCAATGGTGAGTGCAGAAGGACAATCACATTCCTGCTCCTGCTGGCCACACTATTTCTAATACAAGCCAGGATGCCATTGGCCTTCCTGGACACCTGGGCACACTGCTGGCTCATATTCAGCCACTTCTCCATCACCACCCCAGGTCCCTTTCTGCCAGACAGCTTTCCAGCCAGTCTTCCCCAAGCCTGTAACACTGCACGGGGTTGTTGTGGCCCAAGTGCAGGACCCAGCACTTGGCCTTGTTGAAGCTCATACAATTGACCTTGGCCCATGGATCCAGTCTTTCCAAGTCCCTGTGTGGGCACTCCCTACTCTCAAGCAGACCAACACTCCCACCAATTAGGTGTTACCTGCAAACTTACTGAGGGTGCATTCTATCTCCTCATCAAGATCATTGTATAGATGTTAAACAGAAGTGATCCCAATACTGAGCCCTGAGGAACTACACTTGTGACCTGCCACCACCTGGATTTAATTCCATTGACCAATCCTATGTGGGCCTGGCCATCCCGCCAGTGTTTTACCCAGCAGAGCGTATGCCCATCCAAGCTATGAGCAACCAATTTTTTTCATGAGAATGCTGTAGGAAACAGTGTGGAAGGCTTTACTGAAGTCCAGGTGGACAACACCCTCAGCCTTTCTCTCATCCACTACGTGGGTCAACTTGTCATAGAAAGAGATCAGGTTCATCAAACAGGACCTGCCTTTTATGATCCCATGCTGATTGGGCCTGATCATGTGATTGTCCTGTATGTGGTATGTAATGGTATTCAGGATGATCTGAGCCACAACCTTCCTTGGCATTGAGTTCAGACTGACAGGTCTGTAGTTCCCCTCATCCTCCTTTCAGCCTTTCTTGTAGATGGGCATCACATTTGCTACCCTCCAGTCCACTGGTACCTCCCCAGTTAGCCAGGACTGCTGGTACATGGCTGCTTGGTGACACTTCTGCCAGCTCCTTCAGTACTCTTGGGTGTAACTCATCTGGCCCCATAGACTTGTGTATGTTTAAGTGCTGTAGCAGGTCACTATTTCCTCTTGGATTGTGAATGTCTCATTCTGGCCCTCTCCCTGTCTTCCAGCTCAGGGGGCCAGGTGTCTAGGGAACAACTAGTTCTACTGCTGAAGACGGAGGCAAAGAAAGCATTAAACACCTCATCCTGTTCCTCAGACCTTGTCACTATATTCCCCCTACATACAGTAAAGGGTGGAGATTCTCCCATGCCCTCCTTTTGTTGTTAATGTATTTGTAGAAACATTTTTTTAATTGTCTTTAACAGCAGTAGCCAGATTGAGTTCTAGTTGGGTTCTGGCTCTCCTAATTTTCTCCCTGTATAACCTCACTACATCTTTGCAGTCCTCATGAGAGGCTACCTCCTCTTCCAAAGGCCAGAAACTCTCCTTTTGCTCCTGAATTGCAGACAGAGCTTTCCATTCAGCCAGGTCTGTCTCTTCTCCATCAGCTCTTCTTTCAGCACGCTGCCACAGTTGCTCCTGCATCTTGAAGATTTCCTTCTTGAAGTATGTCCAGCCTTCCCAGACTCCTTTATGCTTCAGGATGGCCTCCCAAGAGACTTTGTAAATCAGTCTCCTGGACAGGTCAAAGTCTGCCCTCCAGAAGTCCAAATTTTACTGACCCCCCTCTTTAATTTGCTAAGAATTGAAATCTATCATTTCATGATTAATATGCCCAAGACAGCCTCCAACCATTGCTTCCCCAACAAGTCCTGCCCTGTTCACAAGCAGCAGGTCCAGGAGGGCACCTTCCTTCATTGTCTCCCTCACCACCTGCTTCACCTTGCCCTAAGAAAAATTAAATACAGATTCCCATAAATACTGAAAAGGGAAGTGAAGTGGTAAACTCTACACTATTTTCCAAGGTTCTGTGAACCAGGCTGGAAGTGGGAGGAATCTCCCAGCCTGTAGGTCAATCCACTAATGCAGTTTAATTTCACTGCTGGTAAACATTAAAAAAATATTAATAAAAATTATATAGGAGTTTATTTGAATAAATCGGTTTAGCAGGTAAATTACCAGAGGACTCTAGGAAATGTACCACCCCTTTTTTTTCTTCTATAGACAGCTTTTTTTCTCACTTCTCTGACTACCTGCACTGTCCACCTTGCAGAACACACAAGAATAGGAGGCTTCCACACTTACAGCTCCTGAGTCATTGGGGTGACCCAGTCCTACTCATTATCGCAGAGCTGAGGATGGCATTCTGAACCTAGTCTCCAGCTCACACAGCGTACACCATCTGAAATACCTCTCTTGGTCTCAGACAGCTTCAGGGCTCCCAAGCTCCCATTCTACAGTAAGTAAATCATTTGGCTTCAGGAGCTGGAAACAATCTAGGGACTTCCCAGGGAGCCAGATAAAGCTGGAGTTGCAACAGGGAATACATGGATTTCAGTTAACCATCAGCATTTTTTAAAAAGATGGATTTATGTGGAGGGAAAGGGATTCAGCAGTTTCTCCTGTGGCCAGTTGGATTTAATGAGACACCTCTTTCTGTGGAGATTTCTTTCCCAATCCAGCAGTCCAGCAGGGATGAGTTAATACATGGGCTGCTATTTTTTGTTACAAAGTCATTCTCCTTTCCGTCAGTTTGGCTTGATGTGGCTCATGTCAGTACATTTGAGAACAGTAAAATCAGTGTGAGAAAACTGACATGTTCTTTAAAAGAAAAAATAAAAATTTTAGAAGAATAGTGCTGTGTTTCTGTTCTCCTGGGACTAAGTCTGCACATTGTGCTCTGTGAGATCTGCTGTATCAACAGTATATTTTATTTTCATTCATCTGTCTGCATTTGGCAGAGGTACAAACAGACTGGTTTTACAGCTTGAGAACTGTACCTGGATTGACATATCGTCTGCACTAGAGAATAAACTACTCAGCCTTTTCTCTTTGCTAGTGGTACCTAACAGCTTCTTTCAGCCCAGCATTACTTGGAATTATTTGCTAACTTTCATCAACAAATTTCACTTCATGACCTTCTGAATACCTTGAAAATATCCACAGTCAAAACCTGAAACGATGACACTTAATTTTTACATATATAAAATGTGTATTCCTTTCCCCTGGCATGATATTCTCCCAAGCAAGGAAATGCATTTGCAATCTTCCCACTCATTGCAGAGACTGGAGAGGAAGCGATGATTCTCCTCGTGTATCTCTTGGTAAAATACAGTTGCAAGTCAAAGAAAAGAAAATTAGCCCTCGATTTCTTCTTAAGATGGTATGAATAGCTGGTAAAGTTTCCTCCCAACCGCACTTTGGCTACACGTCTCCATAGGTAACAGGCACAGCCCTGCCAAGAATTATATATGGTTTTATGAGTTCAAAAGTATTATTATTGAGGAAAAGTATAGGCTTGTTAATGAGCAATGTGATCTGCTTCCCTTCTCTAGCATTGCCTTTGCTACACATATTGATCAATGGTGAAAAGGAATGGCAGACATGGAATAAAGGTGCTTTAATTATCAATGCATGTATAGCAAAAATGTCATTTTATATTTCTACAGAGATGATTGTGCTTAAGTACAGTAGAAAAACTATGAAGAAGTTTATACTAAAGTGCAGAGTAATTGAGAGCATAATTGAAAGACAGTGCAAAGTCTCTGACACTGCATAATTCTTGAAGGAGAAGAAAAGTCTTCCCTAGGTATATGCAGCACAATTCTACCATTGTGCATTATCCTTTATTTGACTCCAGAACACAACCAAAAAGATAAATCTTCACAGACATGAAGTGGCATCATTTTATTGACTTTATTTGGGTAAAATCAAATTACAGCTATCATCTTTAGAGCCTCTGTGCCTGCTGTCACCTCCACCACCCACAATAGAGGCCACTTCCTTTCTCCCCCATCTCTTCTGCTCCCTGACTGGTCCCCAGCTATATCCACCCAGGGTTCCTGCCCACCAGAGCATGAGGCAGCACCCATGGGGGCAGCACCTCTCCTAGCAGAGAGCCCATGTTTGTTACGGAGTGCACAGTGGAGTACAATAAGTGAAAACTCATTTTTTTGATAAAGAATGAAGTGCTCCAGCTTTGCTGGGGAATTACCTAAGTAGTTCCCCTCATCAGTGGGTGTTATGGGCTAGTTTCCAGGTGCATCAATAGAAGAATAACTGTTTCATGAAAACAGATTAGTTGACTTCACTTGCTAAAATATGTGCTCTCCCCTTAGGAAGGGAAAAAAAAAATGAATCCATGAATACTTGCAGACACACAGCAGCAACATTTCACTTTTTATTATTGTCATTAACATTTCCTTTGTGCTTGCAGTTCCAGTCAAGACTGGGGAACAGATATATGCAGCCACAGAATAAAAGCTACAGCCCCATCTTAACAAATTTGCAATTTAGAGGCAGCAGATGGACCCAGACAGATGGCAGAGTACAAGGGCACTGTGAGACAGGACTGATTTCAGAGCAGCCTCCTGCTTAATGTTGCTGACCTTGGGTAAGCCTAATGACTGGGTATGGCATGGTATTTGAAGAAGAGGGAAATAACATCAACACCTGGAATTTACAGCCCCTTGTAATAAAAAACCATGACAATTTAGGAGCAGAAATACATATATATAAATGTGTATAAGTCAGTAATTTTTCTCAGATTTTAGTGTCATGTGAAATACCATACTAGGCAAAATTTCATAGAATGGGTTGGAAGGGACTTTCAAAGGTCATGTAGTCCAACCTCCACAGTGATCTTCAACTAGATATGACCTTGAATGTCTCCAGAGCTGGGGGGTTCTACCACATGTAGCAAACTGGGCAAACTATTACAGTGTTTCACCACCCTCACAAAAAATTTCTTCCTATAGCTAGCCTGAATCTACCCTCTTTTAGTTTAAACTATTACCCCTTGTCCTATCACTACAGACCCTACTGAAAGGTTTGACCCTATCTTTCTTATAAGCCCCCTTTAAGTATTGAAAGGCTGAAATAATGTCTCCCCAGAGCCTTCTCTTCTCCAGGCTGAACAACCTCAGCCTCTCTCAGCCTTTCCTGATAGGAGAGGTGTTCCAGCCCTCTGATCATTTTTGTGGCCCACTCCAGCAGGTTTTCTGTCTGTGTTGTACTGAGGATACCAGAGCTGAACACAGTACTTCCAGGTGAGGTCTCACCAGAGTGGAGTAGAGCAGCAGAATCGCCTCCCTTGCCGTGCTGGCCATGCTTCTTTTGATGCAGCCCAGAATACAATTGGTTTTCTGGTCTGCGAGCACACAGTGTCAGCTCATATGCAGCTTTTTATCCACAAATACACCCAACTCCTCTACACAAGGCTTCTCTCAATCCTTTCATCCGTCAGCTTGTATTAATACCAGGAGTTGCCCTGACCCAGGTGCAGGACCTTGCACTTGCAAAGTTTCGAAGTCCTAACATCAGTTCCTGCATATGCATTCCTTTTACTCTCATTACTATTTTTTATTATTAATTTGCCAAACTTGAGCAGTTTTCTCTGTCAAGATAATCAAGTTTGCTGTTTTTATGGTATAGAGAGTAAATGGATATAGAAACTTTCATCAGTATATATTCTTTGGAGTGTTTTTATTTTTAAAAAAATAACAAGGTATTTTGTTTTAAAAAGGTACTTTTTACTTTGGTTAGGATGCCAACTGTTAAAAATAATCAAATGTAAATCTAAAACCTTCTGAAAGCCATTACCTTTCTCTTGAACATCAAAACTAACAAAACCAGCCAGGGATGTCAGTGTAGCATAATAAAGTTGCTTAGGGACTTCTGTTGTCAAATTTCTTCAGAAGTTTTGTAGTTGTTGTATCCTAAACAGAAAAACTGGTAAAGTCATTTTAGCTGCAGCTCAGGTCATGCATGATCTAACCATAACAGCTCCCAGAAAGCCCATTTTAGGTAGTTCAAAATAGTAAAGCTTGAAAGTGCCAAGAGTACAGTAGCCGTGCTTGTAAAACCAACATTTCCAGCTTAACTCACAGGGCAAAACTTTTTCAGGGCCCATGGCTGTAATAATCTCTGGAGTTAATTTTTTTGTCACAGACAAGTTTTTGTTTTAACTGCCAGTCTGTCTTGTGATTCTGCGGATGTGTCCTTCCTGCAAAGTTCTCATGTAATTCTAAATACCATTTTTCCTTGGCTGTTCAAATAGCAGCAGAACCAATTAGACATATAATGTCTAGTTTATTCTGTCAGTCCAATTATCCTGACTGTCTTATGAAGACACATTTCATAATGCAAGCTACCTGTCTCTTTTTTGTCCTCTTTCATCTAGGACAAACCGGGATACTTTTTCCTTTGTTCCTTCTGATACTTTATTAGTCTATTTTATCATTATTAATTTTTTTATTATTATTTATTTATTACTAATGCCATGTAGTGAATATTCACCCCTGTTGCTATCTCACACTTATGGAGGGTGGTACATTGAAATGTTTTTTCTTCTGTCTTCTCTTTTAGTTCTACTAAAAGAGATGTGGGTATCACCTTTGACTTCCTTTTCCTGTCCTTAAATGGGATTTCTGGACTACTGCATTCTGACTCACAAACATGTGGGTGACTGGCCCAGCTTCTCAAATCAAAGAACTTTTTACCCTTAGCAAGAGTAATCTTAGGCAAAAAAGGACTTGAAAGTCACCAGAGGGACACATGCACATTTGTTTTGCCCTACGGTCTATCCACACTCTGATAATGGATATGCAAACACTTTGCTACATGATATTCACCAATAAAATCTACTTTGATCCAATCTGTTTTCTTTAAGTCTTGTTCTCAGTTTTAATACTGCCTGTTCAGTTATACAGTAACACATTGACTTCTGGTTCAACCTGTTGTCAAAAAGAGTCCTGTGGCTGGCTGCTGCCTGGCAGCTGAAATTTTCTGACAGCAAAGTCTCTATCTCTTAGTGAGATCCTTGGCTGTGGGGAATTTTTGCAAAGCAGAAGCTTTCACAGTATGTGATTGTGTGTTGACCAGCTTATCCCTCACAGAGTCGTTCTGTGACTGGCAGCAAGGGTATTGTCCAGACAGAAATAGAGAGAGGCAGCAGCCCCTTGTTACCTGTCGCTGAATGCATCAGCCACCTGTCATTCTCCACTTACAGCTCAGCACATGCCCCTTCTCTTACACTCCCTATCCCCTCTACTGCATTAGTTGAAAGTGAAGTCACTTGAGTGTAACTGTTTTTAAAAAGATGTATATATTTCCCTATATGATTAGCTAGAAGATTGAGGATCAGCAAAGAAGCCACCATTGAGTTACTATTTTGCTTCCTCTGTACCAGCTTCATTGTGCCAATTGAAGAAAATTCCTCTGTACCCAGTAAAGAATGGGGCAGAAATTGTCAGCAAAACAGGCACAAACTGAGGTAATGAAGGACTAACCGTCTGCACTGTTTTACACACCAGCTGCCAAAAACATTTCA